>CAKNXH010063118.1:16061-29537 GCA_932178445.1 Andricus quercusramuli
TTGGGCGACGAGTTTGGGCGACGAGTTTGGGCGACGAGTTTGGGCGATGAGTTTGGACGATGATGACGGCGTTCGGTGGCGATGATTTGATGATGATAATAGCAAATAGTAGTGAATTCGTAGCAACAATTATTGTAATGGCTGTGCGGTATTTTAGTTGGACAACGGGGGAGGCGTGGGCGCAGGAGTCATGGTGATGGTGGTGTGGAGAACCGAGTCACGCGATGCCGAGTGGCTGCTGGCTCTCAGCAGCGTGACAGCTTCGCGCTCAAGATCACCGCTGCTCTCGCGTCCTCGTCCACCAAGTTTCCCGGCGTGACCTCCTCCGATTTTTCCTCCGTTTCCCCCGGCACTAATAACCGCATTTGGTACTACCCCCCCAAGTCTCACCGATACTGACAGTCATTTCTGTCTTCCACTTTTCTTCTTCTTCCGCTTGAAGAAGCAGCAACATCTGAAAATAAAACGAACACTAGTAGAAATTAGAATCGATTTTAGTCATTCGGTGAGTGCTAACACCGACTAAAAGTCATGCAGTCAAGGTCGATGTAGTGCGGGACTTCTTTTGCTAAGAAATATGGAATCTGGACTTGGAATCTGGAAAGTTTGCTGGCTCCTACGATTCTTGGGAGTTTGCATTCAATTCCTGGATGGAGGATTCCATGTCTAATCAGCAGGGTGGTCGCTAAACTTTATTTTCAAAATTTCCTCACTTCCCCTCATTTTATCCTGATTAATTTTTCATTTTTCTTGACCATTAACTTGACCATTCTTGACCATTAAATCTATTATTAAAGCAAAACAAATTTTAATAATATGGAATCTTTTATAAATATGGAATAAAATAATTTTTTATTTAAATTTATTGTTCTCAGGCTGCCCACAGCCTGATTTACTTTAAAAAAGTCAAAAAATGATTTACTTCAATCGAAAAAGTTACTAAAAGTGATTAACGTTCATTAATAATGTGACTAATTTTCTTTTGAAACTGAAAGAATTCAAAAGAATTTGATGGAATTTATAAGAATGCCAGGTCAATTTTAACAATGTCGGGATAAATTCGTAAGACTTCATGAAAATTCAAGTTACAATCAAAATAATTCAAATGAAATGGAGAAAATCCCAAAAATTCCATAGATTTCAGTAAAATTTGAGAGAATGTAGAAGAATTTAAGGAAAATGAGAAGAATTCGATGAAGAACCATAAAAATTCAAAGGGAATTAAAAAAAATCAAGGAGGTGAGAAAATTCATTGAATTCAAAAGAATTTGATGAAATGTCTAAGAATTCAACGTGAGTTTAAAGACTTCAGGATGAATTAAACAAATACAAAAAAATCTATTTAATGCAGTAAAATTGAGTTAATTTAGAAGAATACAAGAGAATTAAAAAAGTTCAAGAGAACTCCAAGGGATTCAAAAGGATTCAGGATAAATTAATGAGAATTCAGGATGAATTTCAAATAAATTCAGATGAATTGCAAGAAATATTTCAAATTCTTTTGAAATCCCTTGAAACCTTTTAAAACTCTTGAAAATTCCATGCAATTTTTAAAAATACCATAAAATCTTTAAAATCCTTTGGAATCACTTCAAAGTATTGAAATATGTTAAAAATTCCATACGATATTTAAATTTATATAAAATCTTTTAAAATCACTTAAAATCCCTATAATCTTTAGCGTTCCTTTGAATCTTTTAAAATATCCTAAAATCTTGAAGAACCTTTGAAGTCTCTTGAAATTGTTTAAAGTTCTTGAAAATTCCTTGTAATATTTTTAAAAATTCCAAAAATCTCTCAAATTCTTTGAAATCCCTTCAAATTATATCAAATTATATACAAATTTTTATTCTCTTGAAAATTCCTTGGAATTTATAAAAATACCATAAGATATTTCAAATCCTTTAAAATCTTTGAAATTATTTGAAATCCCTTGAAATTATTGACATCAATTGAAAATACCTTGGAATCTTTTAAAATATCATAAAATATTTCAAATCCTTTTAAAACCTTTTGAAATCCCTTGAAATTTTACAAAGCTCTTAAAAAATCCTTGCAATATTTTTTAAATTACTTGAAATCCCTTCCAATTATTAAAATCAATTGAGAATTCCCTGTAATCTTTTAAAATATCCTAAAATATTTAAAATACTTTTGAATCTTTTTCAATCCCATCAAACTTTTTAAGTCTCTTGAAAATTCATTAGAATTTTTGAAAATGCCATGAAATCTTTAAAATCTTTTGAAATTACTTCAAATTATTGAAATATATTTAAAATGCTGTAAGATAGTTGAAATCATTCAAAACAACAAATTATTGAAATCAATTGAAAATTCCTTGGAATCTTTGAAAATTTCCTAAAATATTTAAAATCCTTTTCAATCTTTTTGAATCCCATCGAACTTTTTAAGTCTCTTGAAAATTCCTTAGAATTTCTGAAAATGCCATAAAATCTTTAAAATCTTTTAGAATCCCTTGACGTTTTTTAAATATCTTGAAAAATTCTTGGATGTTTCAAAAATACGCTAAAATCCTTTGAAATCCTTTAAAATTAATGAAATCTATTGAAAATTCTTCGAAATTAAAAAAAAATATCCGTAAATATTTCAAATCTTTGGAAATTTCTTTGAATCCCTTGAAACATTTTGAACCACTTGAAAATTATTTGAAATCTTTTAGAATACCCAGAAATATTTAAAATCCTTTGAAATCTTTTGGAATTTCTTGACATTTTTTAACGCTCTTGAAAATTTCTTGTATGTTTTAAAAATACCCTAAAATTCTTTGAAATCCTTTCAAATTAATGAAATCCATTGAAAATTCTTGAGAATCTTTTAAAATACACTTAAATATTTCAGATCTTTGGAAATTTAAAATCCCTTGAAACTTTTGAAAACTCTCGAAAATTCCTTGGAATTTATAAAAATACTCAAAAATCTTTAAACTCCTTTGAATTCCGTTCTAATGATTGAAATCTGTTAAAAATTGTAGAAAAATCTTTTAAAATACCCTGAAATCTTTCAGAAAATTAACAAAAAATTAGAAATACACATTGGCCTGAATTTAATAGTCCTTATTATTCTTGGCAGTTCTTCTCAAAGAAATTTCCAAATGTTTGCAATTTTTTCAAAATTGCTGGTTTTTCCTAGACTTTCCCTAGCTAAAAAAAATTCCTTGACTTTTCCCTGATTTTCAGGTTTTCCCTGACTTGCGACCACCCTGAATTTGAATTATTTTCAAATGTTTGATGAAGGCACTGATTAGAAACTAGGAATGATGTTTACAAATTTGAATATTTAGTTTGCCTGAGTCTGAGATAAGTCTCTAAATATATAAATATATATATTTTCATAAAAAATGGAAAGATCCTAAAAAATTTTAAGTATTACAATTAGAAGAAATTAAGTAAATCTAATAGAGGATATTTAAAAAAATTACAGAAAAGAAATAATAATATCAGAAGAGGGTTGCAGGCCTCGGACTCACTTTAGAGACAAAAAATAGTATAAATAGTGTGATCAATTTTTTAAAATAGTTTCAAAATAGTGTGAAAAATTTGTTTCAAGTATATTAAAGATGAACTTCAATGTTTATTTGAAATTTTATTCTTTTTGTCATTTTTCCACTTAAATTTGAACTGAATGAATAGAACCCAATAAGAAAATCCAACTATTTTTGGTTGAAAATTAATTATTTTCATTTGAAAAGTCTAATATTGAATTTTTGTTGAGAATTCATTTTTTTATTTTAAAAATTAACTATATGGTGCAAAACTTATTTATTTTGTTGAAAATTCAAATTTTTTGTTGAAAATTTGTCTTTTTGGCTTGAAAATTCAACAATTTGATTGAAGATTTGTTTCTTTCTCGACTAAGAAATTTGGTTTGAATCGAAAATTCAACTATTTTTTTGAACATTCATCTTTTGTTTTAAAAATGTATATCTTTCTGCAGAAATTTTACCTTTTTGGCTAGAAATTCTGTCTATTTAAAAATTCATAAGTTTCGGTTGTAATACATTTTTGTTGAAAATTCGTTTTTTTTGTTGATAAAAATTACTTTTAACTGAAAATTTTTATTGAAAATTCCACTGATTAGATTTAAATTAACTTTTTTGTTATAAATTCGTATTTTCGCGTTAACTTCAAATGTTCTTATAGAAAATTCGTCTTTTTGGCTTGAAAATTCCACAATTTGGTATAAAACTTAACTATTTGGTACAAAATTAAACTGTTTTGTAGAAAATTTATTTTTTTTTATTGGAAACTACTTCTCCATCCAAATTTAACTCATTCATTTTTGGTTAAAATTGATAGTTTTTGGTTTAAAAATGCTACTATTCAGTTAAAAAATTTCATAAACGAAAATAAATATAAACTAATAGTTATTCAAATAAAATTTGAATAGACATCACATTCATTGCTAAAATATTTATTTAAAAATGTTTGTAATTTGTTGAAAATTAACATTTTTTTAAATTCAACTATTTGGTTAAAAATTGACGTTTTTTATCGAAAATTCGTATTTTTTGGTCGGAAATCAATTTTTTTTTTAATTTAACCGTATGGTTAAAAAATAATCTGCTTTAGTTGAGCATTTTTGGTGAAAATTAGTATTTTCAGGTGGAAAATTCAACTGTTTTGTACAGAATTGATCTGCTTGGCTGAAAATTAAAGAATTTAGTAAAAACTTCAACTGTTTTCTAGAAAATTCGTTTATTTTTTATGAAAAATTAATTTTTTTAGTAAAAATTTAACTATACGATTTTTGATTGAAAATTTATCATTTCTAGTTTAAAAATTGAACTGTTTGGGTGAAAATGTATGTAATTTGTGGAAAATTCATCTTTTTCGGTATAAAATACAACAATTTGGTTAAAAATTGATGTATTTTGGTAAATAGTCGTCTTTTCTGATAGAAAATTCAACTATTTGGTTAAAACATTGATATATTGTATTTAAAATTCATGTTTCTCGGTGAAAAATTAATCTTCTGGTTAAAAATGCAACTATTTTGTAAAAAATATATGTATTTTGTTGACAATTTGTCTTTTTTTTGGCAGAAAATCATTTTTTTGTTTGTTAAAAATGCATCTTTATGGTTGAAAAGTAATCTGTTTTACTTGATTATTAAATATATATATTTTTTCAATTTGTCTTTGTACGTTAAGTCAAACTGTCTTTTATTTTCAATTAAATTCTTTTTTGGTTTGAATATCAACTTTTTTGTAGAGAATTCATCTGTTTGCCTTGAAAATTCCACAATCTGGTAAAAAATGCAGCTGTTTTGTACAAAACTCGTTTACTTTTTATTAAAATTAAATTTTGTTTAAATGTCAACTTAATTATTCGATTAACAAAGAAATTCTAGAATATTTTTTAAGGAAAAGTAGAGAAATAGTGACATTAATGGAAAATTCTGAGAAAATAGCGTCTTTAGTGTCATTTTTTTCGAAATAGTAGCAAAATAGTTTCATCGCTCAAAAAAAAGTGTCAAATGGTGTCAATAAAAATAAATAAATAAATAAAAATGGTGAGTGCGAGGCCTGGGGTTGTGTGGTTTCAGGATTTTTGAATCAGGACGAGGGAACAGGGCCAGAATATAAATTGGAAACAGGTTCAGGATTTAAAAATTATATTTGACGACTTTTTTATGTTCGTTACATTCTCTGATTAATATAAACTGAACCAGGAAAGTTAGACGTCGATAAATTTAATTAAACGAAAATTGAAGAAGAATTACAAGAAAAAAAAATAGATAAATGTAATCGTCTTAATGATTAATTATTAGAAATACCTGTGACTTTTCAAATCAAAGTAAATCTGTTTATTTGATATTGTTTAATTGATTAATTGATTGATTACTATTATTTACGACTTCTTTAAAGGAGTTTTCCTCGTGAATTTTGATTTCAAACTACTGTTGTTAACAAGAAATTCCCTCATCGTCGGATTATACTGGTGCAAATTCTGGAGGACGGAATTCAGTTTAAGTTTTTTTGAAGGAGAACTTGGGACATTATAGATGCGCTTCCGTTTACAGCAGGAACAAACTCTTTTTGTTATTTGTGGAAGGTTACTACAGCTGAAAATTAATATAATTTACAAATTTTAGAGTGAGGAAAGAAATTGTCACTTGAAGAAAAAGTTCAAGGAGGAATTTCAAGACGGGATTGTTGATGGAATTTGAAATGTATGGCTTTTTCAAGAACCAATGTTAGAAAAAAAATGAAGGAGGACAATTATCTCTATTTTTAAATCGTCCTTTGAAAGAAACTTCTATTTTAAATATTGATCTGGAACCTTTAATAACTATTTATAAACACATGCATTTCAAAAATAGTTAATAAAATTTAAAGTGATCTATGAGATATAAAAAGGACTTAATAAATGGCCTAAAAAGCAGGGTATCTACTCAAATCCTCGAAAAAATTATCTGAAAATGACCTTTTGGTAGAAAATTCACATATTTGGGTAAAAAGCTTAACTGCTTTGGTAGAAATTTAATCTTTTTCGGTTAAAAATGCAGTTATTTGGTGGAAAATTGATCTGCTTTAGTTGAGGTTTCAACTATTTTGTTGAAAATTCATGTATTTTGTTTAAGAGCCTTCTTTTTTTGTAAAAAATTAGTCTTTTTAAGTTTAAAATTTAACAATTTAATAGAAAATTTAACTATATGGTTGAAAATTAACTTTTTTGTTGAGAATTTATTTTTCGGGTTGAAAAATCAACTATTTTGTATCAAATTTGTCTTTTTTCGTTGGAAATTAAATTTTATAGTAGAAAATTCATCTTTTTTAGATCAAAATTTAACTATTGGGTTTAAAATTGATGTATTTTGTTTAAAAAAAAATGTCTATCTTGACTGAAAAATCTTTCATGGTTGAAAATATCAACTCTTTTGTTGAAAATTCGTCTTTCTTGTTTAGAAATTCATCTCTTTTCGGTTGAAAATGAAACTTTCGATTGAGAATTTAAATCTTTTTTGGTTGAAAATTCAATTTTTCGGTTGAAAGTGGAACTACTTTGTTAAAAATCCATTCTTTTTTTGTTAAAAATTTAATTATTTTCTGCAACATATTTTTTTCTGGTTAAAATATAACTTTTTAACTGAAAATTTAGCTATTCCATTTTTGGTTGTAAATTGACATATTTTATTGAAAATTAGTATTTTTTGGTATAAAATTGGTCTTCTTGGTTTAAAATTCAACTGTTTAACTGAAAACTGGTCTATTTTGTTGAAAATTCGTATTTTTGGGTAGAAAATTAAACTATTTGGTTGAAATTGTCAATACTTGGTTGAAAATATAACTTTTTTGTTAAAAATTAACTTTTTTGTTGCGAATTCATATTTTTGGGTTGAAAACCCAACTGTTTTGTATAAAATTAATCTTTTTGGCTTTGAAACTCAACTAGTTGGTAGCAAATTGAATTTTTTTTACTGAAAATTAACTTTCTTGTAGAAAAGTCGTCTTTTTGGTTTAAAAATTCAACAACTGAGCTGGTTTTTGTTCTACGTGATTAAACAATTTTTCTTGGTTGATAATGTCACATCTTTTTATAAAAGTTCGTTATTTTGGTTTAAAAATTCTTTTTTGTAGAAAAATCATATTTTTTGTTTAAAAATGCAATTTTTTGTAGAAAATTACTCTTTTTTCCGTTTAAAAGTAATATTTTTTAGCAGTTTAAAATTCAACTATTGGATTTAAAATTTATGTATTTTGTTGGTATATTTTTTGGTTGAATTATCAATTACTACATTTTAATTTGCTTACTAATTTTAATTACTTTGTTAAAACTTTATTTTATAATTTGTTAAAAATTTAACTATTTTGTAAAAAATTGTTTTTTTTTGTTGTTAAAATATAACTTTTTAAACTGAAAATGTAGCTATTCCATTTTTGCTTGAAAATATATATATTTTGTTAAAAAATTTGTCTTTTTTGTGTATAAAATAAATCTTCTTGGTAAAAAAAACGTATCTTTTGGTAGAAAATTCGTCTTTTAGCAAAATCGAAAAATTTCCCTGACTTCGAAAAAAATTTCCTGATATATCCAGGTTTTCCGGATGAGTAGATACCCTGAAAATGTTCCGTAGTTCAACACACTGCAGAGGAAAATTAATTTTATTTTCTAAGCAAAATTTCCAGTTTTCTAACCTAATATTCAGAACGTATTGAAAATGAACTTGAATGTTTATTTAAACTAGGTATCATTCTTTAGTCTATAAATTAGAAAAATTCTGATTTATTTATCGCAGGCTTCACAGTCGTTCTCCCTTTTCTAGCTTTTTCGCTTGAATGCGAACTGAATTAATAAAATCAAGATTTTTTATGGAAAATGTAATTGTTTGGTTAATAAATTAATTAAATTATTAAAAAATCATCTCTTTCGGTTGAAAATTCAACTGTTTTCAAAAATTCGTCTTTTTTGTTCGAAAATTCATCTCTTTTAATAGAAATTTAATCTTTTGTTTGTTGAAAATTTAACTGTTTTGGCTAAATATTTAACAATATAGTTGAAAATTTATGTTTTTGGTTGCAAATTTATCCCTTTTGTTGAAAATTTACTTTTTTTGTTGAAAATTAATTTTTTAAACTAAAAATTCACGTATTATGTTAAAAAATTATATTTTTTAGCTGAGGGTTGAACCGTCTTGTTAAACAACATTTTTTGACGAAGATTCATCATTTTAGTTACAAATTAATTCCTTTGGTTGAATTTTTTTATTTTTTTTTTTTATTAATTTTTTGACTGTAAATTTAACTATTCGTCTTTTTGGCTTGAAAATTAAATAATTCGATAGAAAATACAACTGTTTTTGAGTGAATTTTAACCTTTTTTTATTAAAAATTCGAACATTTAGTTGAGAATTCAATTAGTTTGTTGCTAATTCGTCTATTTTTGGTACAAAGCTTATCTTCTTAGGTAAAAAATTCAAGTACTTGGTTACAAATTGATCTATTTCGTTGAAAATCTAATATTTTGTTGAAAATTCAAGTATTTTGTTACAAAGTTATCTTTTTTCGGTTGCAAATTCAACTCTTTTGTCGAAAATTCGTCTTTTTGTTTTAAAAATTCATCTCCTTTGGTAAAAATTTAATTTTTTTTATAAAAAAATGCAACTGTTGGGTTAAACATTAATCTGTTATGGTTAAAAATTCAACTATGAAGTAGAAAATTCAACTTTTTGGTGAAAAATTTACCTGTTTTCTTGAAAATTAATTTTTCAAGTTCAAAATTCATATATTTTGTGAAAAATTCGTCTTTTTTGGTAGAATATTAATCTTACTGGTTGGAAACTAACTATTTGATTAAAAAATCATATATTTTGTCGAAAATGCAATATTTTTACCTGAAAAGTTAGGAATTCAAAGAATTTAAAATTGACTTTAATCTAGTACCCACATTAATTTTACATAAACGAATTTATTTACCTATTTTCATGAAAAATTTTCTTATCTTTCCTGTTTTTAGAGTATTTTGACCTGTGAAGCCTGATATCGGCACAGTTAAAAAGTGTTCTTTTTTTTGCCTTTTTTTGTAAGGGTTGTTTTTTTTGCCTTTTTTTGTAAGGGTTGAGGGGAGGGGGGCATGCAAAAATTGTGTGATAAGAAATGAGATTTTTTAGATGACAATTTTACGCCTCTATTTAATATCTATTACCAAACCGGTAAAAATCTTGACAAATTTTAAAAACAAAAAAAAAAAGGAAATTAATGTTACTGAATCAAGAGATGACAGAAAAACAATTTTGATTTGCAACTCCTTATTTTTAAATGCATTTAATTTCATGGTGGCGATTAAATGGACTCTTTTAAGTCGAATGAAAAAATGTCGCCTATTGCAATTTTATCATAAACATTAGGGAAAAAAATTATTTGACAAAAAAAAAAAAACTTTTTTGACCTAAAAAGAAACCATAGATTGTTTCCTGGGTTTTCTAGATATCCAGATCAAATCACCACCCTGAATTTAAAATTCTGTACTCCTAAAGGTTTCAAATCAAACCTTTTTTATTATAAATGGATTAAATTTCAATTTTAAACAATTTAACTTCAAACTGTTTTATATTGAAATTCCAAATTTACCGACTTTATACAGGGTGGCCGCAAATATTCATTTACAAAATATTCGGATTTTTCATTGTCCCTGACCATTAACTTCAGGACGAATCCAAAAAGAAAATTAAATAAAATTTTTTAAAAATGTCAAAGAATTCAGGATGAATTCCAAATAAATTCAAATGAATTGCAAAAAATATTTTGAAGCCTCTTTAACTCTCTGGAACCCTACAAAATCCCTTACTTTTTATGAATACATTCTTTGAAATCTATTAAAATATTATAAAATTCTATGAAATCTGATATTTCCTGAAATCCTAGAAAATTTATTAAAATAGCTTGAAGCTTCTAAAACCTCTTAAGATCATTGAAATCCTCGGAAAACTTATGAAATCCCTTGGAATCCTTTGAAATATTTTAAAACGCATGAAATATTTTATTTTAATTCCTTAAAATCTCTTCAAACTGTTTGAAACCCTTTTAAGTTATTTGAATCGAATTTTTCCTAAATTCCCTAAAATAGTTCAGATTTTTCAAAATCTTTTTAAATCCTTTGAAAATGTTTAAAGCCCTTGAAAAATCCTTGGAATTTTTATAAACGCGCTAAAGTCTTTAAAATCCTTTGAAATGTGTTAAAAATGTTAGGAATCTTTAAAAATACCCTCAAATATTTCAAATCCTTTAAAAACTTTTG
Organism: Andricus quercusramuli; assembly: GCA_932178445.1. Lineage (NCBI taxonomy): Eukaryota > Metazoa > Arthropoda > Insecta > Hymenoptera > Cynipidae > Andricus > Andricus quercusramuli. The sequence continues at coordinate 26,819 of CAKNXH010063118.1, forward strand.
AAATCCCTTGACATGGATTTTTCAAGGCTCTAAAAAATTCCTTGGAATTTTTAAAGTGCCCTAAAATCTTTAAAATTCTTTGAAATTTCTTCAAATTATTGATATATTTGAAAATTTTTCAAATCATGTGAAACTCCTCAATTCTTGTCAATAATTTTATTGAAATCCATTAAAATATTATAAAATACCGCAGAATTATATGAAATCTGACTACATTTCCTTGAAAATTTATGAAAATACGTTGAGAGTTTTTAAAATCCCTTAAAATTACTCAAATCCTCAAAAACCTTATAAAATCTTTTGAAATGCAACCACATGCAAAATTTTCAAATTCCTTAAAATGATTTAAATCCTTGGCCATCCCTTGAAATTTATTTAAATCCCTGGAAACTTTTTAAAGCTCCTAAAAATTCTTTGGAATTTTTAAAAATACTCTAAAATCTTAAAAATCTTTTGAAATTCCTTTAAATTATTGTAATCTATTGAAAATCCCTTGAGATATTTCAATTAATAATTTCAAATCCTTTACAATATTTTTAAATCCTATGCACATTTTTAAAGCTCGTGAAAATTCTTTGATTTTTGTTAAATACCCCAAAATAATTCATATTCTTTGAAATTTTTTGAAATCCCATTAAATTATTGAAATAAATGGAACAATTTTTGGCATCTTTTGAAATATCTAACAATCTTTCAAATTCTTCAGAATCTTTGGAGATACCTTGAAATATTTTAAAATCTCTTCTAATCTTTGAAAATTTAATTTAATTTATTGAATTGAATATTGAATTTTAATATTGAAATTTAATATTGAATTGAATATTGAATATTCTAATATTGAAATTTGATTTTAAAATTTAATTCTTGTCAATAAATTCTTTGAAATCTATTAAAATATTATAAAATCCCGTGAAATTATATAATATCTGATATTTCGAAAAATTCCGGAAATTTGATTGAGAGCTTTTAAAATCCCTTAAAATCATTTAAATTCTTCAAAATCCCCTGCAAATTTTTAAATCGCTTGGAAATTCATTGCAATTTCTAAAAATACCCTAAAAATGTTAAAATCCTATGGAATCACTTTAAATTATTTAATTATATTAAAAATACCCTCAAATATTTGAAATCCTTTAAAATCTGTTTAAATCCTTTGAAATGTTTGAAACTCTTCAAAAGCTTTGGAATTAAAAGAAAAATCTTAAAATATTTAAAATCCTTTGAAATATTCTGAAATCCCTTGAAAATTTTGAAAGCTCTTGAAAATTCCTCAGAATTTTTAAAAATACACTAAAATCTTTTAAATTCTTCGGAATCACTTCAAATTATTGAAATCTATCTAAGATTCCTTTGAGTCATTTAAAATATTATAAAATCATTGGAAACACCTTGAATTATTTGTAAATCTTTGATATCCTACAAAATCCCTCATTTTTTGTAAAGAAATGCTTTGAAATTCAATAAAATATTTTAAAATCCCGTGAAATTCTATGAAATGTGATATTTCTTGAAATCCTCGAAAACTTATTAAGAAACGTTGAGAGCTTTCAAAATTCCTTAAAATCATTCAAATCCTTACAAATCTTATAAAATGTCTACAGAAATTCTAGAACATTTTTTAAAGCCCCAACAAACTTTTTTTTCAATTTGTTAAAATCAATGAAATCCCCAGAAATTCTTTTAAAAATGATTAATCTTTTGAAAATGCCTTAAAATCTTGAAATATCCTCAAGTATTTCAAATCCTTTAAAATCGTTTGAAATCCCTTGAAACCTTTCAAAGCTCTTGAAAATTCCTCCGAATTTTTCAAAATACCTTAAATTTTATAAATCTTTTGGACTCACTTCAAATTACCAAAAATACCCTAAGATATTTCAAATCCTTTAAAATATTCTGAAATCCCCTAAAATTGTGTAAAGCTATTAAAAATTCCTTGTAATATTTTTAAAAAATATCTAAAATCTTTAAATTTCTTTGAAATCCCTTTAAATTATTGAAATACATTTTTATTAACTCAAATTTTTATAATTTATGACAACTACAGTAAGATATTTCAAATCTGCTAAAAACTTTTAAAATCCATTGAAAATTTTCAAGGCTCTAAAAAATTGCTTGGAATTTTTAAAAATACCCTAAAATCTTTCAAATTCTTCGAAATTCCTTAAAAAATTAAGTCAAATTCCTTAAAAAAAATTACCTCATTCCTTGGAATTTTCAAATTATCCTAAAACCTTTTGAAATCCCTTGAAACTTTTACAAACTCTCAAAAATTCCTCGGATTTTTTAAAAATACCCTAAAATATTTGAAATTCTTCGAAATTCCTTAAAAAATTTAGTCAAATTCTTTCAAAAAAAATCCTTCATTCCTTGGAATTTTTAAATTATCCTAAAATACTTCAAATCCTTTAAAACCTTCTGAAATCCCTTGAAATTTTATGAAGCTTTCGAAAATTCCAAGGAATTTTTATAAATACCCTAAATCTTGAAAATTCTATGAAATCCCTTCAAATAAAATGATTTAAATCAATTAAAACTACATTGTAATCTTTCAAAATACCTAAAAATATTTCAAATCTGTTGAAATCTCTTTAAACTTTTTAAAGCTCTTAATACCCTAAAATATTTAAAATTCTTCGAAATTCCTTAAAAAATTTAGTCAAATTCTTAAAAAAAAAAAAAATTCCTTCATTCCTTGGAATTTTTAAATTATCCTAAAATA
>CAKNXH010063118.1:29547-45865 GCA_932178445.1 Andricus quercusramuli
CTTTGAAATCCCTTCAAATAAAATGATTAAAATCAATTAAAACTACCTTGAAATCTTGTCAAATACCTAAAAATATTTCAAATCTGTTGAAATCTCTTGAAACTTTTTAAATCTATTGAAAATTTCTTGGAATTTTTGAAAATACCCTAAAATATTTAAAATCCTTTAAAATCTTTCGAAATCTCTTGAAAATTTAGAAGCTCTATAAAAGCTTTTTGGAAATTTTAAAAATACCCTAAAATCTTCAAAATTCTTTGAAATCCCTTGAAATAAATGAAATCAATTAAAAATTCATTGGAATCTTTTAAAATATCTTAAAATACTTTAAATCCTTTAAAATCGTTTCAAATCTCTTGATACTCTTCAAAGCTCTTAAAAATTGCTAGGAATTTTTTTAAATACCCTAAATCTTTAAAATCCTTTAAAATCCCTTGAAATTATTGAAATCTGCAAAAAATGTTACGAATCTTTTAAAGTACCCTAGATGATTTCATAACAATTCAAGAAAATTCAGAAATAGCTATAGAACTGAATTCAATAGTGATTAACATATGGGTTAATTTATTGAAATAAACGTGACTAAAGTCATATTTTTATTTGTTTAAATTAACTATAGTGACTTTATCTTAAAAAAGTGACTAAAAAGTGATTTGAGGGGGAAAAATGAATAAAAGTAACTTTGTGGATGCCCTGATTATTCTTGACAGTTCCTCAAAGTGCTTCTTACAGAGCATTTATAGAGCATTAAAGAGAATTTAAAGCACTTATTGTTTAAACAAATATATATCATAATTAATACATACATTTTTACAGAAACATTCTAAAATGAAATGGACGAATACTTTTTTTAAATTACAGAGTTGCTATAGGTCAGATAATTCCAGAAAGTCAGGGAATGTCAGAAATAACCTGACAAAAGTTAGGGAATTTTCGATAAACTAAAGTTAAAGTTAATTTTATTATTATATCTTTTTTGGTAGAAAATTGAGCTACTTAGTTGGAAGTGGAACTACTTTGTTGAAAATTCATTTATTTGGTTGACGTTTCATCATTTTAGTTAAAACCTCCTTCTTTTTTACCAAATTTAGTTATTTTGTTGAAAATTATGTTTGCTAGGTGAAAATTAATTGCTTTAACTGAAAACATGACTCATACATGTTTGGTTCACAATTTATCTTATGTTAGAAATTCAAATATTCGGTTCGAAATTCCTGTATCTTATCGAAAACTCGAATTTTGTGGGAGAATATTTAATCTTCTTGGTGACTAATTCGTCCTTTTGGTTGTAAATTCCTTTAAAAATTCAAATATTTCGTTGAAAATTCATGTACATTGTTAAAAATTCATCTTACTGGTTGCAAATTTGAAAATTGATCTTTTTGGTTGAAAATGAGATTTTTCTTATTTAGAATTAATTTTTCAAACTGGAAATGTATAAGTATTCCATTTTTTGTCGGAAATTGATCTTTTCTAATAGAAATTTAATCTTCTTGATTGAAAATTATACTACTTCGTTGAAAATTTACTTAAATTTTATTGAAAATTAATTTTTTTACTGAAAATGAAACTATTCTCTTTTTAGTTGAACATTTATCCGTTTTCGGTGAAAATTTAACTATTTGTTGAAAATCCGTACTTTTTTCTGTAAAATAGTACTCTCTCATTAGTTGAAATTTCATCTTTTTGGTTAAAAATTAATTTCTTTGTTTGAGAATTCATTTCTTTCTTTTGATCGATCTTTTGATCGATAATTTATCTCTTTACTTGAAAATTCATGAGTTTCGTTGAAAATTATTTTTTTTTAGTTGATTGATCATTTTAGTTGGAAATTCACATTAACTATTCCATTTTTTGTGGAAAATTTACATTTTTGGATAGAATTACAATATTTTTCGTTGAAAAATTATCTGTGTAGTAGAAAATTTAACTATTTTACTCTTTGCTAAGACTTCATTTCATTAATTGAAAAGAAACTGTTGAAAATTCGTTTTTTTTTGTTGACAGAAAATTCGTCTTTTCGATTGAAATCCGCTATTTGGACAAAATGACTTATTTTTTATTCAAAATTAATTTTTTATTGATAATTCAACTATTTGTTGAAAAGCTGTCTTTTTTAGTAAAAGAATACTCTTATTAGTTGAAATTTCATCTCTTTGTTTAAAAATTCATTCTTTTGGTTGAAAATTCGTTTGTTTTTTATTGAAAATTTATTTTACTTACTGAAAATTATCATAGTTTATTTTCGGTAGAAAATTTATCTTCTTAGTTTAAAATTCATATATTTGGTCAAAAATTAAATTTTTTTAGCTGAAGATTCATAATTTTAGTTGAAAATTCACTTTAACTATTCCATTTTTTGTGGAAAAATTACCCTTTTCGATAGAAATGTAACCTTTTTTGTTGAAAAATTATCTGAATAGTATACAATTTAACTATTTTTGTTTGTTAAGAATTCATTACTCGCATTGAAAAAAAGAAACAATTTAGTTGAAAGTTAGTTTTTTTTGTTGATAGAAAAATCATCTTTTGAATTTTGAACTGAAAAATCCACCATTTGGACAAAATTTCATGTTTTTGGTTGAAAATTCATCATTGTGATTAAAAATTCATTTCTTTAGTTGAAAAGTTGTTTCTTTTCAGTAAAAAATTTAATTCTTCTATTTTTGGTTGGAAAAAAAAATTTTTATGAAAAAAATATTTTGCTGAAATTTCGTTTTTCTTGGTTGAACATTTATTTTTCTGACATTTTAACTATTCAAATTAACATTTTAGTTCATGTACTTTGCTGGGAATGAGCCTTTTTTAGTATAAAATTAATCTTTTGAGTTGAAAATGCAACTAACTATTTGGTAAAAAATTCATATTCTTGGTTGAAGATTCATCATTTTATTTAAAAATTCATTTCTTTGGTTGAAAATTCGTTTCTTTTTAGTTGCAAATTAATTAATTTTGCTGTAAACTTTTTTTTCTTTAAATTTACTTTTTCAACTGAAAATTGAACTATTCTATTTCTTGTTTGTGAATTCATCTTTTTTATTGAATTATTTTGTTGAGAATTCATTTTTTCTAAATTGATTGTCTCAACTGAAAACTTAGTTCTTCTGTTTTTGGTTAAAAAATCTTTTTTTTTTTGTTATGAAAAGAAAATATATATTTGTTTAAATTCGTTTTTTTTGTTGAAGTGATATTGATATTTTTTAGATAAAAATTTATAAACTTTGTTGAAAATGACTCTTTTTTGGTAGAAAATTAATATTTTGGACTGAAAATTCAACTATTTGGTTAAAAATTCAAATTTTCGGTTGAAGATTCATCGTTTTAGGTAAAAATTCATTTCTCTGGTTGAAAATTTATCTTTTTGACTTGAAGACACCACTTCAAAGTATTTTAAATATATTTAAAAATAAAAAATGTATTTTGCGTTAATATTATTAATCTTATAGGTGTATGGTTGGTTTTATACCTAGAAGAATTTAGAAACCACCCTTTTAAAATTTGAAACGATGAGTTTTTTAATAATGTAATTATTATTAATAAAAGTATAAAAAACGATTTTTTTAATCCTAATTCAAAATGCTCATAAATGCTCATTAAATTCTCAAAGCACATAAAGGTCGAGCATATTCTCGAGCATATTCACATGCTCGTGAGAATTTCCCCGATCACTTAAACTCTTCAGATTTTAGAACACTACTGCGGCCACCCTGTTTACAGTCAAATTTCCGTCTAAATTTTTCCGACCCAAATCTTTTGATACGGAAACAAGGAATAGATACTAGATAGGAAATAAATAATTCATGCAGAGCTCAAAATACACCATCATCCAATCAAAGATGCATGTTGAGCCCTCCGGGTCGATAAAATGGATTTGCGGAGCGAATATAATACTAACTTGGTCTCATCGATCATCTCGACTTCCTGGGGCGTCGTAATTGGCGTGTTCGAATGTCCTGCAGTAGGATCGTCGTTCCCTATTTCTCCGTTTGTCGAAGAAACCACCTTAACGAGAAACAAAGTTGCATTAAACTCAGCCTTCAATCTCTCCTGCTAGATAGACACTTAAAATAATGACTTTTGGTAAATATTTACAAAGTGAGCCACTTATTTTAATCAACTGGGATCTTAATCTCAAATCTACTTTAAATTTAATCTACGAAATACTCCAAGTTACAAAAAATTAAAATTAAAACCACGATAGAGAGGGACAGGTGCTATCAACGATTCTAAGGAGCAGAGGATACATTAAATCTAAACTGGGATCTCTTATTATAAATAAATTTAAATAAAAAAATGAAGAATTTGAATAAATAATCTGTCTTTTTAGAAAAGACTGCAATTTTTTTCTAGGGATCGTGACGTTTTCGTTATGCGATTTTGGACTGAATTTGAAAGGGCTTGTGCAGATTTGTGCAAGGCGATGCACATTGGTCAAAGGCAGGGATCACAGCGGTTCAATAGTTCAATTTTAGCTTAAGAAACGGATTTTTACCGAAAAAGGGGGATTCAATTATCAATTAATTAAATAACATTAAAAACGTAATTAATCATTTCTTCAATTTTTCTCATAAGTCTATGAATTTGAATAATAATTCAAATACATTTTTATTGTCTATTCTTATATTTAAAATTCAGTGCATATTTGAGTAAAATTAATTTGGGTATTATATTAAATTCAATTTAAACCGCTTCAAATTCCTAACTTTTCAATTAAAAATATTGCATTTTCAACAAGATAAATTAATTTTTAACCAAACAGTTGAATTTTAAACTAAAAAAAAATCTGCTTTTAACCAAAAATGAAACTGTTAAATTTCCAGCTAAAAAAATAATTTTCCAAACAAAAAACAACAACAAATTTTTAACCAAAGTGATGAATTTTCTACTAAAATGCTGAATCTTCAACTGGAATAGTTGAATATTGAACCGTAAAGATGAATTTTCAACCAAAAAGATTAATTATCAACCAAATAGTTGAATTTTAAATTAAAAACGTAAATTTTTAACCAAAAATGAAATAGTTCAATTTGCAGTTAAAAAAATAATTTTCAACCAAAAAGATTAATTTTAATTTGGGAAGATTAATTTCTACAAAAAAAAATTCAACAAAATATATGAATTTTCAATTAAAAAAAGGAGAATTGACAACCAAAAATTGAATAGTTAAATTTTTAGATATAAAAATTTATGTTCAACCAAAGAGATGAATTTTCAAATAAAATGATGGAATATTTCATTAGAATAATTACACTTTCAATAAAACAAAAGAACCATTTTCAAGAAAATAGTTACATTTTCAAAGTAATGAATTTGTAACAAAAATGATGAATCTTTAACTGGAATTGTTGAATTTTTAACCAAAAACATGAATTTTCGATCAAGAATATAAATTATACCAAAAAATACAAATTTTCAACTGAAAAAATATAATTTTCATCCAAAAAGTAAATAGCTATATGTTTAGTTACAAAAATTGACGTTTAAAATAAAAAAGATGAATTTTCAACTAAAATGATGAAATATTAATAGTTTCATTTGCAGTTAGAAAAAAAAATTTTCAACAACAAAAATTTTCAAAGAAACAGTTACATTTTCAAATAATATGAAAAATTTCTTACAATACTTCCGTCTACCTATTTTATAAAATCTCATGCTTACTATTTACAATTATTTACACCTATTTAGAGAAAATCGTATATCTAGATCCTTATTTCTATTTTTGACCAAAAAAAATAGTTATAATTTCAAACAAAGTGATAAATGTCCAACCAAAAAGATCAATTTTGAACTAAGAAGAGTAATTTTTAGCAAAAAAGACGAATTTAAAAAAAATGTAATTTTTCAACTAAAAATTAAATAGATAAATTTTTAGATGGAATATTCGACTAGAATAGTTACATTATTAGTTTAAAAAATGTATCTTTAACCAAGAAAAAGAACAAATTTTCTCACAAATAGTTAAAGTTTGTACTGTACTACCTAAATTTGTAGTGAAAAAGGAATTTTCATGCAAATAAAAAACGAATTTTTAACAAAATAGATCATTTTTAAACCGAAGAGATGAATTTTCAATTAATACGATGAATCTTTAACCAAAAAATTAATTTTGATAAAAGAATTTAACTTTCAACCAAATAATCAAATTTTTTCTGACAAGGATGAATTCTGAACGAAAAATGTTGTAGCTATTACAGCCAAAAAATATTTTAATTTTTAATCAAAAACAGTCAAATTCAACTTAAAAAAAAACTGTTGAACATGAGTTGAATTTTCAATCAAGAAGATTACTTTTCTAGCAAAAAGAACGAATTTTCAACCAAAACTAGAATAAATTTTCAACAAAATAATTAATTTCAAACCAGAAAAAAAACGAGTTTTTAACATAAAACTACTTTTACAAATAAAGAATGATTGTTATCCACTTGAATGACTTAAAAAAAACCCTGAGTATCACAGTTTTTTCCTGTTTTGCAGAAAATTGGTATTTTTCGCTTAAAAATTCAACAATAAGGTGGAATATTTTTTCCTTGACTGAAAAATCGTTTTTCGTTGAAAATTCTACTATGATGAAAATTCTTTTTTTTGTTTGTTTAAAAATTAATCACTTTTGATATAAATTTAACATTTATTTAGTTAAAAATGAAACTGGCACTTAATCTCTTTTGGTTGATGATTCAACTATTTTACTAAAAATTCGTATTTTCTGGACGAATTAAACTGTTTTTAATACAAAAAATAAAAATCTTTTTTGGTTGAAATATCAAGGATTACATTTTTTTTTTAAATTAATTTTGTTGTTGAAAATTCATCTTTTTGCTTAAAAATGTACGTATTTTATTGATTTTTTTTTAATTCAACTTTTCCCATTTCAAATAAAATTTTTTTTGTTTGGAATATCAACTATTACATTTTTCATCGAAAATTCAAATATTTGGTGTAAAATTAACGTTTTTGTTGAAAATTCATATCCTATTTGAGTTTAAAATTAAACTATTTTGTAGAGAATTCGTCATTTGGCTTAAAAATTCAACGATTTGTTTGAAAATTCACTTTTCGGTTGAAAATTAACTTTTCTGTTGAAAATTAACTTTTCTGTTGAAAATTCAACTGTTTTGCAGATAATATGTATTTTTGGCTGAATATTTTTCTTTCTTGACTCAAAAATAAATGATGAACTATTACATTTTTCATTGAGAATTCAGTTTTTTTGGTGAAACTTCAAATACTTGGTTAAAAGTTGAACTTCTTTGTTAGAAGATGAACTACTTTGTTAAAAATTCATTTTTTGTTGAAAATTTATATTTTCGGTTTCAAAATTAAACCTTTTATTTTCATTTTAATAACAGTGACAATAACAATTTCATTTCACCAATCGAAAAAAGAGATGGTTAACACTTTTTTCTTTCTTGGCTAAAAAATCTTTTTTGGTTGACTTCGACTGTTTTTTTATATTAAAATCTTATTTGGTTGAAATTCAACTATTAAATTTTTCGTTGAGAATTGACATTTTTTGATTGGAAATTAAAATACTTGGTTAAAATTTGTATTACTTGGTTACAATTTGAACTACTTTGTTAAACGTTGAACTGCTTTGTTAAAAATTGAGTTTTTGTTGAACATTCATCATTTTATTTGGAAATTCATATCTTTGGATAAAAGTTCGTCTTTTTTAGTAGACAATTAATCTTTTTGGTTCAAAATTTATCTTTTTGGTAGACAATTAACTTTTTTGTTGAAAATTCTGTTTGATAGCAAATTTGTATTTTTGGTTTGAAATTAAAGAATTTGGTCAACATTTTTTTCTTGTTTGACTGGAAAATCTTTTTTGGTTGAAATATCCACTATTACACTTTTCCTTGAGAATTCACCTTTTTGATTGAAAATTTAAATACACTTTGTTAAAAGTTGAACTTCTTTGTTAAAAAATCGTTTTTTTTTAATAGAAAATTCATCATTTGAATATCTTTTAATATTTAATATCAGTACCTGCATTAATTTTAAATAAAACAATTAAATTTGCAGCTACAGAATTGATTTACCTTTCGGGTTTTCGAAAATCTTAAATTTCTCATTATGATTCTTCAAAAATAAATCTTGTAAAAAAAGGGACAAAATCGAGTCAAAATTCTCTACTTTAGGTGTTTTAGAGAATTTCTCAAATTTAAGGGGGATAAAGGGGATTATGTACAAAAAATGGGACAAACTGTGATCCCTGCAATAGAAGTCGAATGCAAGAGATACGATTAGTATTTAGTATCCACTGACGTGAGACAAATTGACAAAAAAAAAATAAACAACGCAAAATACAACATGCTACAGCAAACCAAACCGCACAGATACTGAACTAACCATAATCCGTTGATGCTTTGTCTAAAAGAAGAAAAATTAAGAGATTTATTCCGGGCACATTGGCACATCGCTCCTCAGTGAAATGGGAAAGATGTAAAGTGGATTAGAAAATGAGTTCTCTCGAAATCGAAATCGAAAACCGAGCCCGATCACGCGAATCAAAGTCGAAGTCGATTACTCCCGATGAGGAGGGTAGTTTGACCTGGTGAAAATCGCCGACGGTAGTGGGAAGCAGAAGAGAAGAGAAGAAGAGGAATCCTGAGCAAAGAGGGAAAAAGGGAAAAAGGGATGAACTCACCTGTACAGAACCATGCCTGTCAGCGGGTGTCAATGTGCCACCAGCCCCTGATTGCTTCGCTGTATCCGACCACGTGGGTCCCACCCCCTTACCGCCCCCTCCTCCCACCCCTCCACCTGCCGCGTCCTGGAGGAACACAAGCACGACAACGTCGCGAATGCAACATGTTAGTCGATGCATCATAGGCAAGGAAATACAAAAAGACGGAAGACAAAAATCGATTTATGATAGCTAGGGGAAACCACCCTACAGTGGATAATGCAATCTACAGTAGATAATCGTTAATTAACAATATTAATCTACGTAAAATAATTAATTTAACTTCATGAATAGTTAAGACACTAGAAGTTTTGATAAATTTAAATTAAATTAAATTATTTTTCTTTTATTTGTGGTCTTCATTAATGATTATCCACTGTAGGTTGCATGATCCACTGTAGGCAGGTTTCCCCTATTCTCTAGGGTGGCCCAAAAAAGGCTTTTCTTTTTTTTTGTCAAACTGCTAAAAAGTGTTCCTTATGTTATCACAATTACCCCTGATTTTTGGAAGAATTAAAAAAAATATTTAGGGGTCCCCCAAGTCGGTTTTTGTAAATGAAAAATTTATTTTATTTAAATCACTCAGAGTTTTGGCAGAATTTAAAAAAGTATATGGGGGTCCCCGAAGTCAGGTTTTGAAAATAAAATGCCATGAAGGAAACTAAAATAAATCATCAAGATTTTTCGCACATTTTTCAAACGAACATTTAGCATTTTATTTTCAAAAATCAGCTTGGGCACCCTTAAATCCTCCTTAAATCGACGGACGATTTTGTGTTCCTGGTCATTTCCCGGTTTTCTCCCGGTTAATTTAAAAGAATTCAAAAGATTTGTATGATTTCAAACATTTTTTACAGATTGCGAGCGATTTCTCAATATTTTATAAAATTTTCGATTTGGAACAGAGAATTTTGTAAATAATTATAATTCTGAATTTGAACAGGGATTTTTTTCAATTCCCTTTTTCTAAATCAAAATTGAAATCATTTTCCAAAATTCTCGTTCCATGTAAAATTATAATTGTTTGCGGAAATAACATTTCAAATTATTAGAATTTTTCCTGATACAATTTTTTTTTAATCCGGCAAAATAAAAAAAATTGCCGTAAAATCTTCCAGATTCTTTTTGGACAATTTTAGAAATCTTTTTAACTGTTTTGAAATCATTTTAAATATTCTCTTGAAATTAATTTTTCGAAATAAAGAATCATTTTACATTTTCTTAGGAATCTCAAGACATTTTTTTTAATCTTCCAAAATCTATATTTTATTTAAAATTTTTTGAAATCTTTTCAATTTTTGAGTATAGGAACATGGATTTTCAAAAATTCTTTTCTTATAAACAGAATTTAAATTCGTTCCCGATTCTCGTTCCATCTAAAAAATTTCCTATCCAGAAGTTTAAAATATTATTCTTTACGGTTATTTTTCTCCTGTTCCAAGTAAAAATTATATTTATTGAAAATATTTTCTATCATAACTCAGAAATCTAGTAACTCTCTTTTGCTAAAATTTTGAAGAAGGAAATTTAAAATTGACAAATTTTTATTTGAAACAAAAATTTTTAATTAAAAAATTTTTATTTGAAAAAAAAATTTCAATAAAAAAAATTCTAATTGGAAACAATAAATTTTTAAAATCTGACGAATACGCACTGTTTTTGTAAATTCTTTTTTTATAAATCAGAATAAAAACTATCTTCTGAAATTTCCGTTCCAGATAAAAAATTCTCTTTTCCAAGTCAAATATTAATTCTTTATGAAAATTCCCTGTCATTTATTTATTCTACGTCGAAACTCAGAATTATAATTCTTTTAGAAAACTTCCTATACCAAGTCACAATTCACTTAATTACCGAAAATCCCTGTTCCAAGACACAATTATTTTTACTTCGAAAATTTTCTATTACAATTTAGAAATACAGAAACAGGTTTTTTATAATTCCTTTCCTAAAAACCAGAATTAAAATTATTTTTCAAAATTCCCGTTCCATATCAAGAATTCCTTGTTCCAAATCAAATAATATTTTTTTACGGAAATGTCTTGTTCAAAAATGAAAATTATAATTCTTTACGGAAATGCCCTGTAGTTTTTTCTAAAATTTGGAAGAGGCAAGTTTCAAATTCGGGAAAATTTTTATTCAAAATTTCCCGTTCCCTGTCAATAATTACCGGTTAAAAACAAAATTATAGTTCTTTTTTACGAAATTCCCTGGTCCAAAGTAAAAATTATAATTCTTAACGGGATTTTTTTAAATTTAATTTATTTATTGCACGTAAAAAAAATTCCCTATATTAAGTCAGAATTAAATTACTTTCCAAAATTCACTGTCCCAAAATCCAAATTATAATTCTTTGTGGAAATTGTCTGTTCCAAAGTTAAAAATTATAATTCTTCACGAAATTCCTGTTTGAAAGCAAAAATTGATCCAACTCTGAAGTAAAATTAGAAAAACAGCGATTATTTAAATAAAATAAACATTTTATTTATCAAAACTGACTCGCGGGACGCCTAAATCTTTTTTTTTCTGCTAAAAATCAGGGGTCATTTTGGCACCAAAAGAAGCACTTCGTAGACGAGCCATTTGAGAAAAAAAAACTTTTTTTGGACCACCCTAGTATTCAACGGTGGGGCCGAACCAACTTTAATTGCAAGGTCCTTGCATATGGGATTTTCCGACCGATTATGGTATTCTATAATTCCAAAAACATTTTAAGACCAAAAACAAATAACAAACCATCAGGCCCTTTTTTTTAAAGTCGATTTTTATGTATATTATAAACAAAAAAAAATTAGCTAGAAGAAATCTAAAAACATATTTTCACTCAAAGTTTCAGATAAAGTATATCAATATTTGATATTAAAAAATTCGTACTCATAAAGATGAAACTTTTTCATTTGAAGTAACAAAATCAAAACTGAACTTCAAATTAAAGCCCTTAAAATTTCAAATATTGGTGAATTTTATTTGAAAAATAATATCAATGAATGACTTGTTTCAATTTTTTTGAGTTCTAAAATGTATGATTTATAACTAAAAACAATTTTGAGTGAAAATTGTGATTAATTTTTAAAAATAATAATAAAAATCGACTTTTTTCAAAATTGGCTAGATGGATTTTTTTGATTTTGGTCTTATAATGTCTGTGGGATTATAGATTAGCATAATCATTCGGAAAATCTCATTATTCGATGTGATATTATTTCATTAATTGGTTTACTTAATTAATTAAAGAGACTCTAGGTTTCTTGAAACGTATCGGTTATTTTTTTGAGGTATTAACACTACACAAAATAGTTATATTTTATTTAAATTTTAATTACATTTCGTTTTGATGTATGATTTTTATGAAGCTTTCCAAATTCGAATATTTGGCTAAAATGTGTGAATCTGAGTATGTATATCAAAATTTAAATGAATGATGTTTACTGCCTACTTTCGACTTTGAAAATTCTCTTGATATTTCTCACTGAATGATTATCATTATTATTCTTTAATCTGCTGCCCAATAATTTCGATAAAGAAACAAAACTATAAAACAAAACTAAATGAAATATAGAGTATTTTTTACACTCAGGCTTTTTTTTAAATTCGGTATTTTCTAAATAATTCAGATAATTAACTTTCTCTTGTATTATTCTCATGGAGGTTTCTTATTATTTAAAAATCCACAAAAAATTATTTGTTAGGATATTTTGTACCGTTTTTTGAGTATTTCGAAAAATATACATTTTATTAAAACAGTTTGATGCAAAATATCGCAGAATAGAAGAGGAACTTTTGGCAGAACTTTTCGAAAGGAACAATTTTGCTTTTAGACTATTTCCGTATCTCGCATATCCGAAAATTTTGACCATCAGAAAAATGGTTTGTTAATTTTCAACTTTTTACTGAATTTTAGAGGATTTCGAAACAATGAGAAACAGCCCGGTAGGACGCAAAAGAACAAATTAATTATTTTCATTGTACCAAAACAATTTTCGTTATTTGTACCGCTCCTGCTATGAGCCATTCAGTATCGAAGATAAAAACAGAGATGGACAAATTTATTTTATAAGGGAAATATTTCTAAAAGCAGAAAAAGGAAATAGGATACTACAAGTATTTTAACTGTTAATTGAAGGATTTCAGTACAGAACAGCTGCGGATCGCGACAAAAAGTGCAATTCTCACTTTGAATAAAAAATAAAAACTTGCTCCCGAGATACTGAGTTGCTAAATTAAAAAAAAATAGTTCGATCAGAAAAATTTGGGGTTTGAAAAGCATCTTTGGATAGCGATTGAAAATATAATTTACCATTTGAAAAAAAGAAAAACTTGTACCCGAGAATTCTTAAATTTGGATGAATTTGGCAATCAAAAGTCAAATTTTCAATCCTAAATCTTTCAAGTTGAAGAAATTTTGAATGTAAGTCACTGAAATTACAAAAAAATTGTATTGCAAATTGTCATCATTAAAAAACTTTTCAGCTTTATTTTGAAGATTTACAATTGAAAATTCTTCAATTTTCAAGATTTACAATTCAAAATTTTTCATTTTTGAAGAATAACAATTGAAAACAGATCAATTTTAAAAATGTTTAAATAAAAATGTTTAAGTTTTCATGATTTTAAAGATCAAAAGTCAAGTTTTCAACTCTAAATCTTACAAACTGAAAAAATTTCAATTGTAAATCATCAAAATTAGAGAACTTTTAATTGTGATACTTGAAAATTGCAAAATTATCAATTGTAAATCATTAAAATTTAAAACGCCACAATTAACAAAAAATGTTTAAATTTCGATGATTTAAACTTCACAAATGAAGAAATTTCCCATGTAAATCATTTAAATTACAGAATTTTTAATTGCAAAATTGGAAACTTGCATAATTTTTAATAGTAAATTTTCAAAATTAAAGGCTTTATCAATTGCGAAGAGCTTTTAATTTTTAAATTTCGAAATTGAAAACATTTCCAATGTAAAGCATACATATTAAAGACTTTTTTTCGTAAAACTTAAAACTTTTCAATTGTAAATTATCAACATTAAAAACTCTTCAATTTTAACGATTAACAATTCAAAGCTTTACAATTTTGAAGAGTTACAATCGAAAACAGTTCAATTTTTAAAGTGTATGAATAAAAATGTTTAAATTTTGATCATTTTGAATATCAAAAGACAAGTTCAACTCAAAATTACAGAATTTTTAATTTTAAAACTTGCGTAATTTTTAATTGTAAATTTTCCAAATTAAAGATTCTTCCATAGTGAAGATTTACAAAGTTCTACTATTTTGAAGATCTACTATTGAAAATTATTTAAATTACAACATTTTCAGTTTTTCTTTAATTTTTGAAGATGTATATATAAAAATTCTTAAATTGTGATGATTTTGAAGATCAAAAGATTTCAATTCTAAGTGTAAATCAAATAAAAATGAAAGAATTTTCCATTTTAAGACTTAAAAATTGTATAATTTTTAATTGCACATTTTTAAAATTAAAAACTATTATTCTATTTTCAAAATTTACATTTTAAAGGTTCGTAATTTTGAATATTTTTTTGGAATAGTTCAATCTTGAAGATTTGCAATTGAAAATTTATCAATTTTTACGACTTGCCATTTCAAATTCTTCAATTTTGAATGTTTTAGAAAAGTTCAATTTTAAAGAATTAGAATGGAAATTTCGTCAATTCTATAGATTTTCAATTGGAAATTCTTTAACTGTGAATAGTAAAAATTACAGCGATAATTTTGTTTGGTAACTTCTTATAATTTTTTTAAATATGTAACATATGTTTCCGTAAATAAAAAAGTAACTTTTCAGAATTTTTTCTTATCTAGTTCTGTACTGCAACCCTTCAATTGTTCTTTTAACATGGAATCTAAGATTTACTCTAACAACTACAAAAAAATCAATCTCTAAACAATAAATTACGAAGAAATTTTTCTTTATCTTAAGATAAACAAAATAACAGAAAGCACAGAAAATGGAAACATCAACTAACAAAACTAACACATAAAATTGCCCATCCCTAGCAGAGATATTTTCATAATCTACTGATTACGCGTGATTACTGAAGCCGAAAATGTCGATATTGATAAAATTGATAAGCTTACTAATAAATTATTTGGAAAAACTTTCAATTTTATAATTACAATACTTCAAGTGTATGAATCTACTCTTTGCACTAAATTTTTTCGCAATCTACAATAGTACATCAACTTGAGTTCGAATAACAAAATTACTCACAAATTTATAACAAATTCAACGAATTGATTTCGATATTAGCTTACATAATTAAAGCCTCGTTGGTCGACGTGAACGTCGACCTCGTCCAACACGAGAACAACATCTTCTTCAAAATCACCGTAATCCTATATATTAATGTAACAATAAACGTTTCCGTGCTACATTAATTCTACAATCAGTCTTTATTTTTAAGGATTTTTATTTATAATTTTTTATAATTTTTTCACTCTTCAAGAAAATAAGATTAAGAAAAACGCGAATTTCAAGAAAACAAATCCAAGACTCTGCATACATTAGTTTCGTCAAACAAAAATAGACCTCTACTTACTCAAGAATTTTTATCTTAATCTGTACTTCCAGACCTTTAACTAAAGAAATTCCGTATTTGTGCAATATACCTACAAAGTAGAACTCCTTCAGATTAAAATCGTTATTTAAATTAAATTAAAGTCTAAACATGGTATTAAAAAATATTGTCGAGAACAAATTTTATCTAAATTTCAGACTTCACAGTTCCAAATGTCTCAAAAAAGGGGGAAAAGGGAGATTTTTCACAAAAATGGGGGAACAATAGAGAAATAAATTCTTTTTAATCAAATTCATGATGGTATCTATTCCTGTGATTTTAGGTCGAAATATATTGCATTTTAATGAAAATAGTTGAATTTTCAACCAAAAAAAGATTAATTTTTTAGAAAACATCTGATTTTTAAACCCAAAAAGATGAATTTTCAACAAAAAGGTTGAATTTTCAACCAAATACTTGGATTTTCAACAAAACAATGGAATTTTGAAAAAAAAAACCGAATGATTTTCAAGCAAGCAGTTGACTTTTCAACCAAAAAAATATGATAGTTGATACTTCAACCAAAAAATATTTTTACTTTAAATCAAAAACAGTTGAATTCAACTAAAAAAGACGAATTTTCAACAAAATAGTTAAATACTCAACTAAAACAGATTAATTTCCAAAGCAATAAGTTACATTTTTAACCAAAAGAGATGAATTTTCAAAAAAAAGACGGATGTGCAACTAAGAAAGATTTTTCACAGACAAAAGAAAATGTCAACCAAAATGGAGAAATTTAAAGCCAAAAAGGCGAATTTTTAACAAAACAGTTGAATATTAAACCCGAAAATATGAATTTTCAACCAAAAAATTAATTTTCAATAAAATATGTAGTTCAATTTTCAACAAAAAATATGAGTTTTGCAAAAAGTAGTTCACCTTTCAACCAAGTAGTTTATCTTTCAATGGAAAAAGATGCATTTTTAACAGACTAGCTGAATTTTAAATAATACAATTAAATTTTCAACCAGAGGTGGTGAATTCTGTAAAGGATTAATTTTAAGCCGAAAAAAGATGCCTTTTCTGCCAAAAGATAAATTTTCAATCCA
>CAKNXH010063118.1:60865-72572 GCA_932178445.1 Andricus quercusramuli
CGAAACCATGAATTTTCAAGGAGAGTTGAGTTTTGAAACAAAAAAGATTTTTTACACAATAAAGAAAAAAAATTGCATTCCAAATGTCGAATTTTAGAGTAAGAAGATCAATTTTCTACAAAAAAATAGTTGAATTTTCAAAATAAAAAAGATCAACTTTGAACCAAAAATGGAATTGCTACATTTTCATTTCAAGGAACTAATTTTCGAATGAAAAAATCAATTTTCCACAAAATCATTAAACTTTTGAATCAAAAATAGAACTTTCTACAATACAGTTGAATTCAAAAATATAAGCTTTCAATACAAACAATAATTTTCAATCAAAAATTGCAATTTTCAGTTTGAAAAAATGAATTTTTAACAAAGTAGTTTGATTTTCAACCAAAAAGACAGCTTTTCCAATAGTTGAATTTCCGACTAAAAAAGATCAATTTTCAAACACAAATGAAATAGTTCGATTGTGAGTTTAAAAATTAATTTTCAAAGAAAAAAAAGTTTCAAAAATAGCTAAATTTTCAAGCAAAGATTAAAAAAAATTAAAAATTGCTCAAGTTAGAACATTTGAAATTGCAGTTGATGAATTTGGAATATTACATTTTTTAATTAGGTATTTAACTTTGTACATTTCAACTAAAATATCTTGTAATACTTATTTAAAAAGTGCTATATATTTTGTAACTATTCCAATTTTATATTGGATAATAACTTCTGTCTCCAGTTTTTACATTTTCAACTATTTTAAAATGTTTCATCTTTAATTTTTTTTAAGAGTATTTTTAATGGTCTGCTTTGAAATGCGTACCTTATTTATTCAAGTGCTATAATTGCTTTAATTATTATTCAATCATGGTTAAAATTTCAAATATCGTATATTTAATGAGAAAAGGGGAAAAGGGGAAGTTTTTTGAGAATAGGGGGAAAAGGGGAAGACTGTGCACCCTGTGAATAATTTTTACCAAACTAAACTCATGATTCTTTCCAATCTGCAGGGTTTGCTTATGAATAATTTAAGATTTCTTTAAATTGAACTTACATAGTTTTATCTCAATTTTATTGTAATAAATCTTTCTTTTTATTTATATATTCTTTAACAAAAATGTATTGAATTTTAGCAATTTTTAGAAACGTTTTTAAAATATTTTAGATTGTTTTCTTATCTTAATTGGAAAATTTAATAATCTAAATAGATTTAAAATTCCCCGACTTTTCCTAATTTTTCATTGATCAATTTTTTAGTTTCCCTCAGCATTAATATTATTATACAATATTGCAGATTATAATTTTGAAGCTTTAAATTTATTTATTTAATTCAAGTAAAAAACATGACTTTTCCACCATAAAATATAAATTTTCCATCCAAAAACGACGAATTTCCAACAAAACAGTTGAATTTTCAACCCAAAGAGATGACTTTACAACGAAATAGTTAAATTCTCAACAAAATAGATGAATTTTTAACCTACAAACTTGAATTTTCAACCAAATAGTCGAATTTTCACAGAAAAATATTAAACTTTAACCAAAAACAGTTGCATTTTTAAAGAAAAAACTGAATTAAAAAAAAAACATTTGAATTTTCAACAAAGAGATGAATTTTCAATCCAATATGACTATTAATCTGTCACAATATATGAATGTTTCACAGAACAGTCGAATATTGAACAAAAAAAAAAGATTTTTTAAAAGGGTACTTGAATTTTTTAGCTGCAAAGATACATTTTCAACCAAATAGTCAAATTTCCAAAAAAAATTTAACTTTTACCCAAAAACAGTTTATCAACACAATAGTCGAATTTTCATCAACAAATTAATTTTTAAACAAACAGTTACATTTGCAACTAAATAGTTAAACTTTAAAGCAACAGAGACGAATCTGCAACAAACTTAACTTTTAACCAAATAATTGAATTTTCAACCAAACTTTTAATGCAAAAAGATTAAAATTCAAGAAAAGACAAGTTTCATTTTCAATCAAATAGTTCAATTTTTCATGCCAGGTAACGAATTTTTTACATTACAGTTGAATTTTCAAGACAAAAAGTTGAATTTTCATCCAAAAAAGATGACACTTCTACCAAAAGAAATGAATTTTTATAAACAAAACGACGAAATTTTCAAACAAGATTAATTTTTTACCCAAAAAAAACGAATTTTCAAACAAACAGTTAACTTTAATAAAAAAATAGTTAAATTTCCAACAAAAAAGTTGAATTTACAAACAAAAATATTAAACTTCAACCAAAAACAGTTGCATTTTCAAACAAACAACTGAATTTTTATGAAAACATTTAAAAATTCAACAAAGAGATGAATTTACAATCGAATAGGATAATTATTTTGTCAAAATAGACGAATGCTGGACAAAACAGTCGAATTTTGAACCAAACGACACTTTTTAAAGAAATATTTGAATTTTTTACATGGAAAGATACATTTTCAACCAAATAGTCGAATTTTCAAACAAAAAATTAAACTTCAAGCAAAAACAGTTGTATTTTCAACGCAATAGTTGAATTTTCAACAACAACAAATTATTTTTAAACAAACAGTTGCATTTGCAACCAAATAGTTGAGCTTTAAAATAAAAGAGATGAATCTGCAATAAAATAATTGATCTTTTAACAAAGTAGTTGAATTTTCAAACCATAAAAATAAATTTTCAAAAAATTCTCTAATTCTTAATAACAAAAAAAGATTAAAAATCAAGAACAAACAGTGGCTTTTTCAACCAAATAGTTTAATTTTCCAAGCCAGAAAAACGAATTTTTTTATATGACAGTTCAATTTTCAACCCAAAATGTCGAATTTTCAACAAAACAGTTGAATTTTCAACCACAAAAAAAACTTTATAACAAAATTGTTGAATTTCCTACAAAGTAGATTAATTTTTCACGAAATAGTTGGATTTTGAACCGAAATCATGGATTTTTAGACAATGAGATTAATTTTCTACAAAAAAAAAAAGAATTTTTAACATAATACATGAATTTTCAACCAAATAGTTCAATTTTGAATAAAAAATCTTAATTAACTTTAAAAAAATGAGAATTTAACAAAATACAAGATTTTTCATCTAAGAAAGAAAAATTTTTAACAAAAAAGAAATAGTAAAATTTGCAGTTAAAAAAATTAATTTTTAATTTTAAAAAGCGAATTTTCAAGAATATAGTTTAATTTTCAAGCAGAGAGAAGAATTTTCTACCAAAAAAATTGAATTTGGATTGATTCGAACCTTACATTTCTTCAGCTTGAACCATAGAAACATGTTATTATTTGTTATTCATGAGAAAAATTTTTTTTCGTGGTGTTTATAACGTTCCAAAATAGCAAAAAAGATATGAAACCCCAAAAAGCCTAACTTATGACAAAAATTTTTTTCCGAGAAACCAAAATAAAAAAATGTTTCTTTGGTTCAAGCTGAATAAATTTCAGGTCCCACATATTCAACTTTTTTTAAAATGTGTGCATATGACTCAATCAAAAAAAAAACATGTTTTTGCACATTTTCAAAGAAACTGTAACTGAGCAAGAAATTTATTTTTAAATTTCGCAATTTGAAATTTTCGACAAATGAAATAATTTTCGAATAAAATAGTTCAATTATTAAATTAAGAACATCAGTTTCAACCAAAAATCGAATAGTTACATTTTCGTTTCAAAACATTAATTTTCAATTGAAAAGACTGAATTTTCGTCCAAATTGTTGAATGTTGAAGCTTAAAGCAAGAATTTTCAACAATGCAATTGATTTTTCAACACAAAAATATAAATTTTCAATTAAAAAGTTAATTTTCAATCAAAAATTAAAATTTTTAGTTAAAAACCCTAGTTTTTAACAAACAAAAAAAAAAGTTCAACTGAAATGATGGATTTTTAACAAAGTAGTTCAAAATTCGACCAATTAGTTGAATTCTCTACCAAACTATTGAATTTTCCCGAGAAAATTCAAATTTTGTACAAAACAGTTGAATCTTTAATCCAGAAACACGAATTTTCAACAAGAGTTGAGTTTTCAACCAAAAAAGATTTTTTAGTCAATAAAGAAAAAAATTTTCAATATAAAAAAGAATAATCTTGAACCAACAATGAAATTGCTACATTTTCATTTGAAGAAACTAATTCTTATTGTTAAATCAAAAAACCAATTTTGTACTGAATTATTGAATTTTTGAGCAAAAAAACAAGAACTTTCTACAATATATTCGAATTTTTAACTCAATACAAAAAATAATTTTCAATCAAAAATTGCAATTTTTAGTTGAAAAAATTAATTTTTAACAAAGTAATTTGATTTTCAACCAAAAAGGAAGCTTTTCAACAAAATAATTATATTTGTAATCAAATAGTTAAATTTTTAACCAACTTTCCGCCAGAAAATATAAATTTTGAACGAAATTTGAACTTGCAACAAAATAGTTGAATTTTCGAATATATTCCATTTTTTAATTAAGTATTTAACTTTGTACATTTAAACCAAAACGTGTTACTCTTCTAATACTTGTTTAAAAAGTACTGTATATTTTGTGAATGTTCCAATTTTATATTAGATAATAACTTCTGTCTCCAGTTTTTACATTTTCAACTTGCTTTAAAATGTTTCATGTTCAAAATTTTTTTAAGAGTATTTTTTTTTAATGGTCTGCACTTGAAACGTGTACCTTATTTATTCATTAAAAATTAATTTGAATGCTACAATTGCTCTAATTATTATTCAATAATGCGTACAACTTCAAATATCGTATATTTAAAGAGAAAAGGGGAAAAAAGGGAAGTTTTTTTAAAATAGGGGGAAAAGGGGGAATTTTAAGAAAAAAGGGGAAACTAAGGAAAAAAGGGGAAGACTGTGCACCCTGAAATTAAGAAATTACCTTTTCCTAAGTGAGTGTTGATACTCATGTATCTTGCAGTCCCAGTCAAACTCTTGTGTTCCCGGTATGGTATGTGCTTATTTGTTTCCAAGTCTATATACTCTTTGGCCAATCCAAAATCGATAATGTGAATAACTTTTTCTCGTTTCGTAGTGCTACGTCCTATTAGGAAGTTTTCTGGCTTGACATCCCGATAAATTAGATGCCGGCTGTGTACGTATTCTATCCTATGGAGCTGAAAAGAAAACAAACACTCTGCTTTTTAAACATTTCTTCAATCCAAATTTGAAAGGAATAAATTTTAAAATTCAAAATTGAATAATCTCAAACTCAAATGTTCAAAATTGTAGAAAAACGGAGGTTTAAAAAAAAAGAAAAAGATTGAAAAATTCCAGATTGAAAAAGAGCACTGACGATTGTTAAACTATTAAGACATTCAATTTCAATTTTTACAAGATTAAGCGATTGAAATTGTCTCATATAAATTTTCGAAATAAAATTATTCAATTTAAAAAAGTTGATCTGCAATTATATTAAACAACAATTTTTTTATTTTTAAATCTAAAAAATATTCTGATTTCAAAATTTTTTTATATTGTTCCTTGAAATTTGAATAACAATAAAAAAAGTATTTACCACTCTTAAATTTCAAATTGAAATCGTACAAATTTTTGAATGGAATGTACAATTTTGAATGATATGCATTTGTACGGAAAAATATTGAATGATTAATTTAAACATGGAATAATTAAATTTTTAACATCTTTAATTTATAATTATTGAATTCTCCTGGATTTTAAATTGAAATTATACAATAATTATTGTTAAATTTAATTTTCAAATTAAATTCAACAAATTTGAAAGAATTGAATTTGTGCCGAAAAATATTGATTTTTCCAATTAAAAAATTATTCTAATTTAAACGCTTTCATTTTAAATTGTTCCTTTCAATTTAAAATACAATTTTATAATTGTACTTATAAAGTACCAAATATATATTATTATTAAATTTTTAGCAACATTAATTTAAAATTATTTAACAATAAAGGACTTCAATTGGAAATTGTATAACACTTTTTTCAAAATGTTCTTTGCAATTTGAAAAAAAATTTATAATTTTGAAGGACTCAATTCAAAATATGATTAAATTTTAAATCACACTAGTTTTAAAGTGTCCAATCAATAAAGTATCAAATTAAAATCATTAAATTTTTAACCATTTTAATTTAAAATTATGTAACACTCATAGATTTCAAATTTAATTCTAGAATAATTGTTGAATTTAAATTTCAAATGAATGTAGAATTTTAAACAATTTCAATTTGTAGAGAAAAATATTGAATTTGTCAAATTAAAAATTGTTCTAATTTAAACGCTTTCATTGAAAAAATTTCATTTCAATTTAAAATAAAATTTTATAAATTTGGAAGATTCTATTCAAAATTATTCAATTTCTTACGCAACTAGATAAACTTTTTAGTATCATCAATTAACAATTAAGGACACCAATTGGAAATTGTATAACTTTTAATTTTACAGCTGTTTAATTTCAAGTACTCTCAGAATTTAAAATTTATCAATTTAAAAAATTTAATCTACAATTATTTGAACCAATAAATTTTTAATTTTCAGATCTAAAAACTATTCTAATTTCAACACTTTTTTGAAATTGTTCTATCCCTTAAAAAAAATTATAATTGTGAAGGATTCAATTCAAAATATTATTAAATTTCACACCCTGCTAGTTTTGAAGTTTCCAAGTGATAAAAATTAATTAATTCTCATGGATTTCAAATTGAATAAACAATTTTGAACGATTTGAATTTCTACCAAAAACTATTGAATTTGGCAATTTAAAAATTGTTCTAATTTAAACGCTTTCTATTTAAAATTTTTCCTTTCAATTTGAAATGAAATTTTATAATTTTGCAAGATTTTAGTGAAAATTATTCAATTTCTTACATTGTTGGTTTAAAATTGTTGACTAAATAAAAATTCTTTAATTTGAATGAATTTGGAAATCAAAAGCTAAGTCTTCAATTCTAAATCTTCCAAACTGAAGAAATTTAGAATGTAAACAATTAAAAGTTACAGAATTTTTAATTGTAAATCTTAAAACCTGCAAAATTTTTAATTGTAAATTGTCAAAATAAAAATCTCTTCAATTTTACAGATTTATACATAATTTAAAGCTCTACAATTTTGGGATACAATTGGTGACTCTTGAGTTTGCAAAATGTATTAATAAAAATTCTTAAATTTTAATGATTCTGTAAAACAAAAGTCAAGTTTTCAATTTTGAATATTCCAAAATGAAGAAATTTGAAATGTAAATCATAAAAATTACAGAGTTTTTAATTGTAAAACTTAAATTTCGTAAATTTTTTTCATTGCCAATTGTCCAAATTAAAAACTCTTCAATTTTAAATATTTATAATTCAAAGATCTACAAATTTGAAAAGTTGCAATGGAAAACTCTTTTCATGATTTTGGAAATCAAAAGTCAAATTTTCAATTCTAAATCTTCTAGACTGAAGAAATTTTGAATGTAAAACAAATCCAAATTACAAAATTTTTAATTGTATGACTCAAACCTTGCAAAATTTTGAATTGTGAAAATTAAAAATTCTTCAATTTTAAGGATTTATAATTCAAAGTTCTACAATTTTGAAGAGATACAATTGAAAAGTCTTGAGTTTTAAAGAAAAGATGTAAAAATAAAAATTCTGGAATTTTGATGATTTTGGAAATCAAAAGTCAAGTTTTCAACTCTAAATCTTCTAAATTGAAGAAATTTCGAATGTAATACTTCAAAATTACAGCATTTTTAATTGTAAAACTGAAAACTTGCAAAAATTTTAATTGTAAACTGTCAAAATAATAATCTCTTCAATTTTAAAGATTTATAATTCAAAATTTTACAATTTTGAAAAGTTACAATAGAAAACTCTTGAATGCAAAATATGTATGGATAACAATTCTTGAATTTTGATGATTTAGAAATCAAAATTCAAGTTTTCAATTTTAAATCTTCTAAATTAATCAAATTTCGAATGCAGGGCTTCAAAATTACAAAATTTTTAATGGTAAAACATAAAAGTTCCAAAATTTTTAAATTTTTTATTGTAAATTGTCAAAATTAAAAACTTTTCAATTGTAAAGGTTTATAATTCCAAATTTTACAATTTTTAAGAGTTACAATGGAAAACTCTTGAATGCAGAAGATGTATGGATTTGGAAATCAAGTCAAGTTTAAATTTTTAATTTTCTAAATTAAAGAAATTTCGAATGCGAGACTTCAAAATTAGAGCATATTAATTGTAAAACTTTAAACTAGCAAAATTTTTAATTTTTAATTGTCAAAATTAAGAACTTGTATAAATAAACATGTTTAAATTCTGATGATTTGGAAGATCGAAAGATTTCAAAATCTTCCAAATTGATAAAATGTTTAATGTGGATGTAAATCAAATCAAAATTACAGAATTTTCAACCGTAAGACTCACAAAATGCATTATTTTTAATTGCAAATTTTCAAACTTAAAAACTCTTTAAGTTTTGAGATTTGCAATTCAAATTTCTAGAATTTTCAGGAGCTACAATTTAAAATTCTCGAATTTGGAAAATATGGTATTGCAAATTATCTAATTTTCAAGATTTATATTTCAAAGGTACGCAATTTTAAATATTTGTTTGGAATAGTTCAACTTTGAAGATATACAATTTAAAAAAATTATAAAATTTTCAGAAGTAAAAATTTCAAATAAAACAATTTTCTAAATACTATTTAAGGCATTAACTATTCATGCCGAAAAAATCTAGGTATTCCTACCGAAATTTTGGTACGTGTATGGCCTACATTTTAATTAAAAAATACCAAATTTTTAATTTTTCCAGAAGTAAAACAGTTACTCGCCTACATTTTCAAACTCTGAGTATACCAAAATAAACAATTAAAAATTGAGAGATTTCAATATGAAACGCTACAATTGGTTTTACAAATAATAAATAGAATTCTTATATTTTTAACTGCCTAAATAAAAAATCGGTACAACTTATTTAATTTTTCTAAACCTTGTTTCATTTTGTAATGATTTGAATTTTGGTAAAACTTACGAGTTGTGTGGCGATGCTGAGAACAGTTTTAAGGGTGAATCTTCTTCCACAGAGGTCAAAAAGATCTTCCAAGCTGGGGCCGAGGAGTTCCATTACCAACGCGTTGAATTTCCCACACGGACCGAAATAATAAACCTCCGGGACTCCTTCTATATGCGCGTTATAAACTGTATGAATATAAAGGCAAACAGATATTTATCCCAGTTTCCAAAAACCATGCTTTGGTGCACAGGGATAATTACTTACAGCTTGTGCTTCAAGTTCAGATTTCATAAAAGCTTCAAATCTCAATAAATTAGACAAATTTCTCAAAATTAAGGGATCCGTTCAAACGTACACCTCCACTCTCAACACTTCAAATTTTTTTTCAGAATTCTAAAAATGCGTGTGAACTTAGCCACCCACTTTCAAAATTTCGAATTTTTTGTAGAGTTCTGACATCCTTTTGAATAGTTCTACAGTTCCTGATAACTTTTAAAACTAGTTCCGGCGTATAAATACCCTAAAAATGGATTTTTCAAAATTGGGGGCTAAGTTCACGTTCCCACGCACTTTTCGAAAAATGAAGTTTTTTTTAGAGCTCTGGGTAGATTTAGCATAGTTCTAGAGTTCCTGATACTTATTGAAAATAGTTCCCAAAAATTGAACCAAAAAAATATTTGTCAAAAAATAGAGGCAGCCCCCCACTTTAAAAAAAATCCACTTTTTTTTCTTATTCCTGTATTTCAAAAGAGTTCTAGAGTTCTATAACAAAATGATTTCTAAAAACTTGAAAACTCGAAAGTTATACAATTTCAAAAATCCCAAGATTACAGAGAAAAAAAAACTATACACATACCCAACAAATTTTGAAATTGAAAATTTTGAGGGTTTCAGGAGTTTTGATCAGAGTTCTGGTAGCCCCCGAAATAGTTCTAACGTAAAGTTTATTAAAATTTTTTCGATAGATTCAAAATCCAAAAACCTACAACGCTTTACACATACCCAACAAATTTGGAAATTAAAAATTTTGAGAGTTCCAGGAATTCTAATCAGAGTTCTGGTAGCCCCCTGAAGAGTTCCACAAAAAAGTCCAAAACATTTTTCGGCAAGCTTAAAATCCAAAAACCTACAATACTTAATACATACCCAGAAATTTTGAAATTATAAATTTTGAGAGTTCCAGGGGTTCTAATCAGAGTTCTGGTAGCTCCCTGAATAGTACTACAAAAAAGTCTTATAACATTTTTCGGCAAGCTTAAAATCCAAAAACCTACAAAACTTTACACATACCCAGAAATTGTGAAATTATAAATTTTGAGAGTTCCAGGAGTTCTGATCAGAGTTCTCGTAGTACTACAATGACATTAGTATAATCATTTGTGAAGTATATAGGGATAAAGGGATAAAGTTAATTTCAGTGAACGAAATATTGTAGGTTTTTGGATTTTGAGTTTATCGAAAAAATGTTATTAAACTTTTCGTTAGAACTATTCCGGGAGCTATCAGAACTCTGATCAGAACTCCTGAAACACTCAAAATTTTAAATTTCAAATTTTGTTGGGTATGTGTAAAGTGTTGTAGGTTTTTGGATTTTTGCTTTACCGAAAAATGTTATTAGACTTTTTTGTTGTTATATTCAGGCGGCTACCAGAACTCTGATCAGAACTCCTGGAACTCTCAAAATGTTCAAGTTCAAAATTTGTTGGGTATATGTAAAGTGCTGTAGGTTTTTGGATTTTGAGTTTATCGGAAAATTTTATCAGACTTTTTGTTAGGACTATTCCGGGGGTACCAGAACTCTGATCAGAACTCCTGGAACTCTCAAAATTTTCAATTTCAAAATTTGTTGGGTATGTGTAGTGTTGTAGGTTTTTTCATTTTGAGTTAACCGAAAAATGTTATAAGACTTTTTTGTATAACTATTCAGGGGGCAACCAGAACTCTAATCAGAACTCCTGGAACTCTTTCGAAAAATTTCTCTGTAATTTTAGGATTTTCGAAATTGTATAACTTTCGAGTTTTCAAGTTTTTCGAAATTATTTTGTTAAAGAACTCCAGAACTCTTTTGTAAATACAGGAATATTAAAGAAAAAGTTGATTTTTTTAAAAGTAGGGGGCTGGCTCTACTTTTTGAAAAAAAATTTTGGGTCTAATTTTTGGGAACTATTTTCAATAAGTATCAGGAACTCTAGAAATATGCTAAATCAATCCAGAACTCTGAAAAAACGTCATTTTTCGAAAAGTGCGGGGGAACGTGAACTTAGCCCCCAATTTTGACAAATCCATTTTTAGATTAATCTCAACAACTTAATACTCTTAATTAGATTTCTCTTAATTAGATTAATCTCAACAACGCCGGAAATATTTCTAAAAGTTATCAGGATTTGTAGAACTATTCTAAAGAATGTCAGAACTCTAAAAAAAATTCGAAATTTTCATAGTGGGGCGTTAAGTTCACACGCATGTTTTAAAATCCCTTTCAATAGTTCTAGAGTTCTCGATAACTTAAAAAAAAAGTTCTGGCGTTTAGGTCGGCACAAGCGATTTTGAAAAACTGAAATTTTTAATAGAAATTTGATTTTTTTTGGCAAAATCACTTAGTTCCGAAAGAGTTCTCTAGTTCTCCCAAATATAATTTCAAAAAAATCAAAAACAAAATATGTTAGAAAATTTTTCAAATTCCAATATTAATGAAAAGTTCTTGTCCAAAGTTGCACGAGTTTTTATAAGAGTTCTGG
>CAKNXH010063118.1:72672-87275 GCA_932178445.1 Andricus quercusramuli
CCCCCAACAGTTCCATTAAAAACTCTTATACCACTTTTTGACCAATTCAAAATCCAAAAAGCCACAGCAGTTTGAAGAGCTCCGTTCCTCTCCAGAAGAGTTCTATAGAATAAACAAAAATTTTGAATTTTACAATGATCAAAGTTGTGCCCCCCGAAAGAGTTCTATCAACAAACTTTAGTTTGAAGAGGCACAAAAATTTGGAACTCGATGAAAATCGGTATAGGAGTTTTTTATAGAACTCTTCCAGGGGAACAGTACTCTAATCAGAACTCCTGGAACTTCTAATATGTTGAAATTCCAAAATTTTGGATCTCTTCAAACTAATATAGCTTTTTGGATTTTGAATTGATCGAAAAGTGCTATAAGAGTTCTTTCATAGAACTCTTATAGGGGAACAAAACTCTAATCAGAAAATTTCACTCTTTCAAAAGTGGTGGGGGCGTGAACTTAGCCTCCATTATTAAAAATGTATTTTTTGCCCATTAAAAGCCAGAAATATTTCTAAAAGTTATGAGAAACTCTAGAACTATCTAAAAAGATATAAGAACTCTAAAAAAATTGAAATTTTGAAATTGGGGGTGCAACTTCAAACGCAAAATTATGGGGACAAAATAATTTTCAAAATCAAGCTTCTAAATAAGACAACAAATAATAGATTCGACTAAACAATTTCTACAAATTAAGTTTACAACAGACTAAGAATGAAAAATCAAAAATAGAAAACGTACACATCAAATAATGGTAATAAATTTTTTATTATTTCTTTGAAAATATTTTCAACTTACCATGTGCACCTAATACTTTGTAAAACCTATATTCTAAGTGGAGCTGTGGCGCCTTCGCTTTCATTGGTTCCTTAAAAAGAAAAAAGAAAATACTTCTTGAAAACGAAGAAATAAATCATTTTCAGGAATTCCAGGGCAAAATGAGCTCAAAAAAGGGAAAATAAAACAATTTTTTAACGAAAAAAGGAGAAAATAGAGGAAACATTTACAAGGACAGTACTTTCTGATGTTGAAATTAAATTATTTAACAATAATAATAAATAAAAACTAAATTGTTGAACAACGCCATAAAGTTTTTGCCCTAGGGAAATCTTTTTCAATTTTCAAATTCAAAAAACAAGAACCCCTTAAAAATTTCAGAATGAAAATTGTTTATAATTTGATTCAAAAAAATTACTCACAATAAGTTAAAAATTGTATATTTTATATTTATTGACGAATTTCGACTATTAAATACTAAAAAATATATTTTTTACCACTTTTTACATATATAAATCAATTAAAAAGTGTTAACTTTCTAATACACATTTATAAAATTACTATCTATTTTTTAACTGTTACAATCTTATAGTTTTTTTACTTTGCAATTTATTAATGTATGAATAATTTATTTAACTTCTTCAATATTATATGGATGCATTTTCAGAAAATCCCCATTTCAAAATTCCTTGACTTTTCCCTGAACAATTTCTCATTTTCCCTGAACGTTCTACTTTTTTAAAATTATAAATACCACCTTCACATAGGAGATCAATATTGTTAATGCAAAAAAAGGTTTGTTTCCAACAATGGAATAGTTACAATTTTAGTTTAAAAAAAATAGTTTTCGATCAACAAAAAAATGAATTTTTAACAAAATAGTTAAATTTTCAACAAAAATAAAGAATCTTCGATCGAAAACAATGAATCGTTAACAAAAAGTGTAATAGTTGATATTTCCACAGAAAAAAATATTTTAATTTTCAATAAAAACAGTTACATTAAACCAAAAAATAAGAATTTTTAATAAATTAGTTGAAAATCCAAAACACACGAATTTTCAAAACAAAAAGAGGAATTTTTATTTTTAAAAAACGTTTAATTTTCAACCCAAAAAAGATGCATTTTCAACAAAATAAAAAAAATTTCAACATAAAATATATAATTTCCGCTAGAAAAATAAATTTTCAACAAAAGAAGAAATTATTTTTTAAACAAATACTTCAGTTTCAAGCCAAGAATTAAATTTTTAAAGGTAAAGATCAATTCTCAACTAACGAGATTACTTTTCTACCAAAAAAGACGAACTTAAAAGAAAAAAGAAAAAATTTTCAACAAAGAAGATTAAATTTCTATAAAAAAGATCAATTTTCTACAAAAAATGGAATAGTTAAATTTTCAGTTAGAAAAATTAATTTTCTACCACAAAAATGAATTTTTCACCAAGGAGATAAATTGTCAACTAAGAAGTTTAATTTTCTACAAAAAAGACTCATTTTTAATTTTCAACCAAAAAGATCAATTATTTACCCGAAGATTAATATTTTTCTACAAAAGATGAATTTTCAACAAAATACAGAAATTTTGAACTAGATTAATTTTCAACTAAAGAATAATAGTCAAAATTCCCGACTAAAAATTAATCTTCAACCAAAAAAATGAGGTTTTAACCAATTAGTTGAATTTTCAATCAAACAGATTAATTTTCTATAACAATATATCAAATTTCAATAAAATACGCGAATTTTTAACAAAAAAACTAAATTTTTTACTCAAAAGAGAATAATTAAATATTCCGTTAAAAAAAATTCCAACAGAAAAAAACAACGAATTTTCAACAAAATAATTAAAGTTTTTAAGCAAGGAAATTAATTTTTAATCATAATTATGAAGTTTTAACTAATGAGATTACTTTTCCCCCAAAAAAAGACAAATTTTCAGTAAAATAGTTGAATTTTTAATTAAAATAGATTTTCAACGAAATAATTAAATTTTCAACGAAACAGATGAATGTTCAATCAAGAAGATTAAATTTCTATTTAAAAAATGAATTTTTCACAAAAAATAGAATAGCAAAATTTTCAGTTAAAAAATTTAATTTTTAACCCACGAAATGAGTTTTCAAAGAGATAAATTTTCAATAAGTAAGATTAATTTTCTACAAAAAAAAAACCAAATAATTATATTTTCAGTAGAAACAAATTTTAAAAAAAATTAATTTTCAACAAAACAGTCCAATTTTGAACACAACAAAAAGGGTTTCTAAAATAAAAAAAGAGTTAACTAAAATGACGAATAGTCAACTAAAAAAATGACCTTTTAAGAAAGTATTCCCACTTTCAACTATAAGCACAATTAAAAATATTAATTATAAACAACAAAAAAAACACGAATTTTCATAAAAATAGTTGAATTTTTAAACGAAAAGAATTACTTTCTAACAAAAATGTTGAATCTTCAACAAAATAATAAAATTAACTCCAAGTTAACGAAAATTCGCTGACTCTGTTTTTAAATTCCCTGACTTTTTGGAATTCCCTGAACTCTAGCAACCCCGACTAATTTTTTTCATATACTGTAACAAAAACTGTAATTTTAATTATAAAACTGTTTATAATTTTTTTTTAAAGTAGGGTAAATAAAGGAATTTTTTTAATTGAATTCGTTTCAAATTTGAGAATTCTATAAAAATTTTAGGGTCGAAAAAAAGTTAGCGACAATAAATTATCTTTTAATATTATTGAAGTATAAAATAATAATTGATGATAAAAGTCACTCACCATTTTAATTGCTACATGCTCGTTATTGTAAAGGTTTTTTCCTGTAACAGAATAAAAAGAAAGAAAATTAGTGAAAAATATCAAGTGAGGTGATAAGAGATAAAATGTATTATTATTCTAATCGCCAACGGATTACAAATTATACACAAGAGGATAAATGCATGTCTCTCTAAACTGTTATTAAAAACGATCGTAAATAACATAAATTGTCCCCGTTGTCGCTATAATTACAGTCACCAGGTCTATAGCCAATTATCACATTAGATGTAATTTTTAAACAAAAAATAAACACCTGATTAACATCCATTAATTTTTTGTCTGAAAATTTCTAAATAAATAATTTTACTTCATCATAAAATTTATTTCTAAATCTTTCTAAGCATGATTGATAGAAGAGAAAATTCAGATTGTAAATAATTGTTCAAAATGGGAAATAATTCTGTTCTTAATATTTCGCTACCACACTATAATTTGTAACTTTCTTACATTTTTAATGAGATAAGAAAAATTAAATTATGGGCAAAACTTATTTTGAAGCATTCGAGAAAAAATTCGCAACTTTTGAATAATTATGAAAGATTTGAGAAGATACAATTTTTTTCAAGATGTCTGGGAAAATTTTTAATGATTCAGGTTTTATTTTAAAAGAATTATTTCAAGTTTGAAAGATTTCAAAATGTGTGGAAAAAGAATATGGTAGACTTTACCACTTTTTTAATTTTCCAGGATATAACAATTTTTTAGGTAAACTGAATTTGGCAGGGAATGAAAAAAATTTTCTTACGATTCATGGGAACATTTAAAATGATTGTTTTGTGATGAATTCTGTGAGAAAATTGAACAAGATTAGAAAACAATTTAAATAATTTCCTAAAATTTTTAAAAAGAGTGTAAAAGATTTTAAGACAAAATTTTGCAATTTTGCCACATCATATATAATTTTAGAAAAAAATTTGGGTAAATTTAAGAGATATTCAAACATTTTCAAACGATTAAAAAATAATTAAAACTTGTAAAGATTTTTTTTTAATTTTGTGAGGTTTCACGAAAATGAGAAAATTTTGGTAGGTTCTTAGGAAAACTTGAAATAATTTTTTATTTCAAAAAATTAATTTTATTACATTATTTGAAAAAGATTTCAAAACATTTTGAACGATTTCAAAAAGAAGAATCTGAAATATTTTAAGGACATTTTTCTACTTTTGCAGAATTAAAAAAAATTCTTTAAAAATCTGCATGATTTTTAAGGATTAGAAGGTTTGGAAGATAGGAAAAGATTAAAAAAAGAATTTTCTTAATATTCGTGTGAAATTTTTTTATGATTATTTATTTTGAAAAATGTACATTAAGAAAAAATAGAAAAAGGGTTTTGAACATATCGAACGATTTCCTAAAATTTCAAAAAAGTGTGTAGAAGATTTTAAAGCAAAATGTTTTAACTTGGTAAGATAAAAACTTAAAAAAATCGAGTAAATTCAAGAAATAATTAGTAGAACTGAAGAGATTCAAAAAGAATGTTAAACTTTAAAACATTTTCTCAGAAATTCGTTTTTTTCGTAAAAAATCAATATTTTTGTTAAAAAATGCAACTATTTGGTTGAAAATTGAACTTTTTCAGTTGAGGATTCAAGTATTTGTTTGAAAATTCGTTTTTGTTGGTTAAATCTGTTTTTTATGTCACACCAAAATCTTTTTTTTTTTGTTGTTGAAATATCTACTATTAAATTTTTGGTTTAAAATTCATATTTTTAAGTTGAAAATTCCTTTTCTTTTTGGTTTAAAATTATTTTTCTTGAGTGAAAACTAACTACTTTGTTGGAAATTCAACTGATTGGTTGAAAATTAACATTTTTTTAAAATTCATATTCTCGGAAATTTAACAATTTGGTACAAAATTAAACTATTTGGTTGAAAATTCATGTATTTTCTTAAAAATTCGTTTTTTTTCGAAATATTAACTATTACATTTTTCGTTGAAAATTCATCTTTTTAGGTTGTTAAAATCCATCTCCTTGGTTGAAACTTGAACTACTTTTTTGAAACTTAATTTTTTTTGTCGAAGATTTATAATTTTAGTTGAAAAATCTTTTTTTTTTGTATTGAAAATTAATTTTTTGAACTGGAAACTTTTCTTGTTGAAAATACGTTTATAAAAAATTGAAAATTAATTCTCTTGAATGAACATTAAAATATTTTTTTAGCTACTCCACTTTTGGTTAAAAAATTTTTTTTAACTATTTAGTTCGAAATTTTTGGACACGAAAGAAAGATTAACTAAAAATGAAACATTCGTCTTTTTTGGTGTAAAATTAACCTTTTTAGTTAAAAATTGATATATTTTAGTTGAAGATTAAACTATTTTGTTGGAAAATCGTCTTTTTGGTTGAATTCAGCTGGTTCTGATTCCAAATAAAATTTGATTGAAAACTCAACTGTCTGGTTGTAAATATATTTTTTTGATGAAAATTCATATTTTGTTGTGGAAAATTCCATTTTTTGCAGTAAATTGGTTCCTTAGCTAGAAAATTCAACACTTTGGTAGAAAATTAAACTCTTTGGTTGAAAATTAATTTTTTGGTTGAAAATTCATCTCGTTCGGTAAAAATTTAATCTTTTATGATAAATGATGCAACTTTTGGTTGAAATTTCGTCTTTTTGGTAGAGTAGAGTAGCTTAACCAAGTACTTGAAATTTCAACCAAAAATATGAATTCTCAACGAAGAATATTGATATTTCAACAAAAAGAGATTTTTATTGTAAATAAAAAGCATATGATTTCAAAAAAGATTTAATTTAAAAAAAAATCGAATTTAACCAAAAAAGACGAATTTGCAATAAAATAGTTGAATCCTGAACCAAACAAATTAATTCTTATCCAAACAGTTGCATTCTTAACCAAAAAAGATGATACCCTACCCAAATAGTTGAACTTTCCACCCAAATACATGATTGTCCAACAAAAAAGTTTGAATTTTCGGCCAAATAGTAAAATTTTCAATCAAACTAGGTCAATTGAAAACCAAAAATATAATAGTAGACTTTTCAACCAAGAAGAATTAACTTTTACTACAAAATGTTTGGATTTTCTTATTAGGTTCCATGATTTAAGTTCGCATTTAAGTGAAAAACGAGAAAAAGAAAGTTTTTTGAAAATGGGGAGAAAAAAAGGAATTCTTAAAAAAAAAAGGAAAAAAAGAGGAATATGAGAAAGAGTATAAAGTCTGCACTAAGATATTAAAAACCTGAAATCCCTTTTGGTTCGAGCATCAATCACAATCATACTCATGAATATTTCATGTGATGAGATTAATTTGCGTTCGAGACATGTTTTCGAGTTGATTAGATTCAATTGATTTAATCACAAATTGAAATACACAGCGAAGAAAAAATTTGATTGATAGAAGAATTTGACGAAAACCTAGCAATTAATGTTAATTCGTAAAAAGCTTTGTATTTGACCGCGCAATCAAATGAGAAAAATAGAATGTAGACTGTCTGCGTCAGCAAAATCAATTTCCCCTGATTCATTTATCGCGACGAGGTGGTGACAATGAACGAGGTCACAGGAACTTGGCTGAAATGTGTGTAATGTTGGGGGATGAAAAAATTAATAATGATAAAATAAACCAGCCAGACATAAAGCAATTTTCCAAACATCACTTACAACATTCTGATTCTAACGGCCTCGAGTGCGCTGCATTATGAATATGTATCAATAATGCCGATGAATCACTGCAGATTGACTGGGAAAACATCCGCACAATGGAAGAACATTCTCTTCATTGTGAACAATTTATACACATATACGAACCACTACATCATTCTACAGACTGATAAGGCTGAAGCACACTGTAAATTATTCATTTAGCTGGGGCAATTTTACATACTTTCACTTCTAATTTTAGAATTAATTCAAAAAACAAGCGACTTCAGGGATCACAGCGCAAAAGAAGCTCAAAAAAGTGGAAATAGGGTGGTTTTCTCACGATGGAGGGGAACATAGGGGAAAAATTAAACATTTATTTTCATATGTCGAAAAAAAACAAACAATCTTTTTGTAAGACATGATAAATTTTTTAATAATTTTCATTGATTTCTGCCATTAAAGACTTATTTTTAAAAATTGGATGCACTTAGATCGTTGGAAATCTATCCATAGTGATATAAAAAAGTCAGAGAAAAAATAAAATTAGTTAAACATAAACTTTTGATATTTTTAAAATCGTTCTCATAAATATTTCTTTCCAAGATTTGTCATTTTATCCTTACTATAATTAATAATTTCAATGTAAATTTAAAACTAAGCTCTTCAGCAGTAGAGCGAAGTAAAAATGCTAAAAATTAATCGAATCGTTTGAGCTGAGGGATACAATTTGTGGGTCGACATCCAAAACAAGTAAAAAAAAATTTTTGAAATCGGTTAATATCTTCTGTTCTCTTTCTTGAATTTAAAACTGAAAACTTTTTGTTAATTAAAAAAAAAATGTCTTATTTAAAATTTTTTGAAAATATACAAAAACATGTTTTTTCGATTGATTCAAACCTGAAATTGCGTCAGCTTGAACCAAATAAACATGTTATTATTTTTTATTCATGGGAAACATTTATTTTCGTGGTGTTTATAACGTTCCAAAATTTCTAAAATTATATGAAATCCCAAAAATTCTAACTCGCGACAACAATTTTTTTCCGAAAAAGCAAAGTAATAAAATGTTTCTTTGGTTCACGCTGAAAAAATTTCAGGTTCAACATATTCAACTTATTTTGAAAGTGTGCATATGACTCAATCCAAAAAGAAAACATGTTTTTGCACATTTTCAACAAAATTGAAACTGAGTAAAAAATTTATTTTTAAATTTCGCAATTTTAAATTTTCAACAAATACGATAATTTTTGAACAAAATAGTTGAATTGTTGAATTAAGAACATCCGTTTTTAACCAAAAATCGAAGTTATATTTTCGTCTCAAAAAATTAATTTTCAATTGAAAAATACAATGAAGTTGATTTTTCAACACGAAAATGTGAATTTTTAATTAAAAAGTTAATTTTCAACCAAACATTTAAATTTTCAGTTAAAAAACCTAGTTTTTAACAAACAAACAAAACTTTAATCCGAAAACACAAATTTTTAACAAGAGTTGAGTTTTCAAACAAAGAAGATTTTTTAGTCAATTAAGAAAAAAAAATTGCATTCCAAATTTCGAATTTTAAAGTAAGAAGATTAATTTTCTACAAAAAAGGACCAATTTTTAATGAATTACATAAATTTTTAATCAAATAGTTGAATTTTCAAAATAAAAAATATCAACTTTTAACCAGAAATAGAATTGCTACATTTACATTTCAAGAAATTAATTTTCAAATAAAAAAAACCCTTTTTTCTACAATTTTTTTGTATTTGAACCGAAAAAAGAACTTTTTACAATACAGTTGAATTTTGAATTCAAAAATATAAGCTTTTAATATGAAAAATAATTTTCAATCAAAAATTGCAATTTGCAGTTTTAAAAATTTATTTTTTTAACAAAGTACCAAACATTTCACCCAAATAGTTACATTTTTAACCAATTTTCTGCCAACGCAAAAAGAAGTTCCAACAATAGTTAAATTTTCAAGCAGATTTGAAAAAATTAAAAATTGCTCAAGTTAGAACATTTAAAATTGAAATCCTGTGGCTTAAATTCAATTTTCAATTCTTATCAAATTATATTTTTTGATGTTATGGTTTTGACCGGATAAAATGTATTAAATAATTTGATGTTAATTATTTTTGTCCACTGGTCTAAAATCAATATTTTTTGACTCTGATATTTATTTCTAAATTGTGAAAAAAATTCACTCCGCTGAGATCCGAACCCAGGTACTTCAGATTGCCGGTCTGGTGCTCTTATCCACTAAGCTACGGAAAGACGAAATTAATTTTTTCACAATCCGTTCAAGTTGAATTCCGACGTAATTCCTTATACTTGCAAGGTTAATTTTTCAAACATTCGAATGTTTTATATTTTTTTTTATTTTATAGTTTTCACCAGGTCAAATGTATTGAATAATTTTATTTTAATTGTTTTTGCCCACTGGTCTAAAATGAATATTTTTTCAATATTGATTTTCATTTCTGAATTCTGAAAAAATTGTTCTCAAGCTTCGCTGGGAACCGAACCCAGGTCTTTGTGATTGCCAGTTCTGCTGCTCTTTTTTCACAATTTTCACAATATTCACATTTTTCACAATTCAGACATAAAAATCAATATATTATAAAAATATTGATTTTAGACCAGAGAACAAAACAATTAAAATAAAATTATATAATCAAATTATTAAATAAAATAATAATGATGGAATTATATTTTCTATGGCACAGACTTCACAGCCCAAGGTGCTCTCAAAAAAACGAGAAAAAGGGTGATTTTTCAAAAAAATAGGGGACTAAATTCATATTAAAGTCAATATATAACACTTAAAATTACAAGTCGAAATATATTGCCTTTTCAACAAAATAGTTGAATTTACATAAAAAAGAGGCATTTTCTGACAAAAGAGTTGAGTTTTCAA
Organism: Andricus quercusramuli; assembly: GCA_932178445.1. Classification (NCBI taxonomy): domain Eukaryota; kingdom Metazoa; phylum Arthropoda; class Insecta; order Hymenoptera; family Cynipidae; genus Andricus; species Andricus quercusramuli. The sequence continues at coordinate 82,774 of CAKNXH010063118.1, forward strand.
ATTAAAAAGTTGAAAGATAAGAAATTTCAACAAGAAAGCTAATTTACAATCCAAAAAGATGAATTTTTAACCAAATAGTTGAACTTCAAGCAAAAACAAAAGAATAAAAAAAATTGAATTTTCAACTACAAAATATGAATTTTGAACAAAAAAGTTCATTTTATAGTTAACAATTGCATTTTCTATAAAATAGTTCAATTTTCGGTACAAAAAGACGAATTTTCTACAAAACAGTTGAATTTTTATCCCAAAAACGTAAATTTTTAACAAAAAAGTTAACTTTCAATCAAGACAATCAAATTTTCAACCAAACAGTTGTATTTACAAACAGTTAAACTTTTAAACAAAATAGGCGATTTTTTAAGTTAAATTTTTAATCAAAAAGGTTAATTATCTACAAAAGAGTTAAATTTTCAACCAAAAAATGTGAATTTTCAAGAAAAAAGCTCATTTTTAATCACGAAAGATGAATTTTCAATCAAATAGTTGAACTTTCAACCAAAAGAGACGAATCAAAAACACAGTTAAATTTTTAAGCAAAAAGACGAATTTTCGACAACACAGTTGAACTTTCAACATTTGTTGAATGTTGAATGTTCAACATTTTCAACCAAGAAAATAAAATTTTCAATCAAAAAATTGTATTTACAAACAGAAAGCTGAACTTTTAAGCAAAAAAGGATATTTTTCTAAGTTAAATTTTTTATCAAAAAGCGAACTTTCTACAAAACAGTTACATTTTCAAGCCCAAAGAATGAATATTCAAATATTGAATTTTCCAGTAAAAACGAGGACTTTTCTACAAAACAGTCGAATTTTAAACTTTATCAAGTCTACCAAGAAAGAAAACAACTTTCGAAAAAAAAAAATTTGTTAAAAAAAAATAATTTTCAATTCAAAAACACTAATTTTGAACTGAAGAAATGAAATTTTAACCAAAAAGATTCATTTTCCACCAAAAAAGATTAAATTTAACAAAATACATCAATTTAACTAAAGTTTGAATTTTTAAAGAAATTTTCAACCTAATAGTTAAATTTTCAATCAAAAATTAGTTCAACTGGAGAAGATAACTGTTCCAACAAATATAGAATAAATAAATTTTCATTGAAAAAATAAATTTTCAACAAAAAAAATTTCAAAAAAGTAATTCAATTTTGAACAAAAAAAAAAGGTTTTCAACTAAAATGATTTCATTTAGAAAATGGCAATAATTTTAATGAAATTTAACAAAAATAATTGTTTTAACAAATTATTATTATTTATAACTATCTTATCATAAATTATTGCTAGACAGTTGTGGTTTTTCTCACTTTTTTTTAATTTTCGTCCACTATTCACTAAGTGAGATAACAATTAATGCAAGTTAACAAAAACATAATTATTTAAACAATGTATTATTGTTTATAAATATTTTCTCTTCAATTATTGCTAGAAAGTTCGGGGATTTTCTCAAAGTTTCAGCTTTCCTTTGACTTTTAAGTGAGGACAAAATAATAAATATTTCTTCAAACAAAAAGTAACAACTTCAATGAAAATTTACATTTAATATTGTCCAAATATAAAATTTGAAGAATATTTCAAATATCTGTTTTATTTCAGAAAAATATATTCATAAAAAAGAGAATTTAAAAAAAAACGATTATTTCTATTGTTCATTGTTTGTTTATATTAGACAGCCAAATCAAAGTTAAAAATTTCAGAAAAACCGGCAATTTTTTAGCAATTATTTAAGAGAAAAGATAGTTTAAAAAAATCTATTGATAAAACAATTGTTTGTTAACTTTCGTTAATTATTATGTCATTCTGACAGAAAAGTGGACAAAAAGTTGCAAATTTTAGAAAAACTGCAACTTTCTAGCATTATTCTGAGAGAATATTTTTATAAAAAATAATAAATTGTTTAAAGAATTAGTGTAAACATTTAATTATCAGTGGAGAGTAGTATTTTATTTATTATAAACAATTTGTTTTTGAAAATCCGAATTAGCGCCAAAAACTCGCAAAACACAATTTTTCACTTGAAGGGTAGAAATGCAAAAGGAGTCAAGCGCCAAATTTTCGAAATCGGGTTTATTAGCTCAAAAAATCAGATAAATTCTATTACACATGCCTGCCAAAGGATTTTTTTGGGGCATCATTTTTCAAAATTTGTGTTCTTGTGTTCACAGTCCGAGAAGCTTTTCTAACCACAAAGTAAAAAATCAAATTTCATTTTTTTCGACACTGGCTAATTTTTTTTAATTACTATTGGGTCCCTTCCGTTCAGCACTAAATAACCTGACACCCAATTCCTAATTTTTTGGAAATATGCCAAATTATTACTGCTATCGTCATTATTTTGAAGTTGAAATGTCAGTTTTACACCATTTCGAAGTCATAATTGGATTTTCAAATTTCGCAAAACTGCATGATTTTTTTTAAACAAACTTTTTGGAAATCAATTCGTCCGTTGAATAGCTAGAATTCAAATTTTTAGTTTTTTCTTAAACTGCAAATTGGCTCCACAATTAATGTTGAAAGATGTTAAAAGTCGATACGGACCCAAAATCTAACCTTGAAACGTGACCTGTTTCATTCAATTTCTCGAAACCGGATAGCTTTTTCTGAGCAAACTTTTTTTAGTTCGATAGAGCATGACAGTATCTCGAAAGAACTTTCTTATTTTTTTCTTAAATGGTCCCGCTGAATTTACAACATGTTTTTAGTCTCTCCTGAGAAAAGTGAAAAATGGCGCTTGACTCCTTTTGCATTTCTACCCTTCACTTATGGGTTTTTTTTGGGAAACCATAAAACAGACTTATGGGCACGATATTTAAACAATAATTATTTATTTATATTCTACAGCTAATTGTGAAAAGAAATGTTGAGTTTCAATTCGATTCACCTAATATTAAGGAATCTGAATAAAATTTACAAAAATTTCATGGGCTTGCGGAACCTCTAAATATTATTTAAAAAATGATGCATTTTTCTGTTTGTGAATTCGAACATATTTGGGGGCGATATTAATGAAAATTCGAACAAAAATTCCAATTTCCAATATTAACTCTAGTGCGAAATAGATTACTATAGATTTTCATACAAGAATTACATTTTTTTAGATGCAAACTGAATAGTGATGCATTCGAGACGATTTCGAGAAAATTCGAGATTTTCTTGAAACATGTTCAGGTAAACTCCAAGCTTCATGGAGATCGAGAATCTCGAATAAAAAGTTTCGAGATTCTCGACTCGAGATCTCGAAATTTTGTATTCGGGTTTCTTGAGCATGAAGTTTTGAGTTCACCTGAACATGTTTCAAGAAAATCTCTAATTTTCTCGAAATTGTCTCGAATGCATCACTAAATCTAAAATAAGATGGAATTAAGTGATCTTATTCTTAAGAAAAAAAAAGGTTTTATAGTGATGTTTTCTTAAAAAGGTGACTTAAATGACTATGTGGCAGCATGGTAAATGAATAATGCTAAATGGAAATGATTAATGAAACTGATGTTATTCTAGAATTTAGTTCATAAAATAATCATCATCTGTTCTTATCAACCACTGATAGTTCATGGCTAGCTATCTCATTAAATTAAGCGTAAAACGGCGACAAACACAATATATTAGTGTCATCAAATTCTGAAAGCTTCAAGTGACCTAGAGATTATACGTGTTGGAGTGCATTTTATTAGCCTTGCGATCAATAATTTCGATGTTCCCTAGATAATTACTTATGCACACGTCTGACCAAAATAATTTAACAGAATGTCATAAAAACAAAAAGAAACTGCTCTCGAACACGCTCTTTTCCAAACTATAATAATATCGAACAAATTAGATTAAAAATTATTAACAACTCTAGGTGCAGTTCTCACTCACATTGTAATATTTTAAAGTACTAAAAGACTAATTATTCAATATTGTATTACCTAAATACCAGGTAGTTTTCCAAACGGAATTTTTCCATGGATTCCCTTTTTTAATTGAAAAATACTAATACGAAAAGTTCAAATGAAAAATAAGGAAATTGGTAATCTGCGGTTTGAAGTTTTTAATACCAAAAATGTTAAATCGCAAAGATGGGCTATTGATCGTATATACTGCATCACTCACTTTCCATATGATTATAGAATGATATTACAGTATTTTAAGAAGATAGTAAAAATATTTTGTTAAGGAATTTTTATAACTAAATACATATTATTCAGACTTCACAACCTAAAATGTTCTCAAATAAGGAACATAGGGGAATAATAGGGGAAAAACTTCTTGCAAATAAAATTAATTTACATACCATATTGAATTCAATGACTTTTAAACATAAAAAGATGAATTTTCAACCAAACCATTGTGTTTGTAACCAAATAGTTGAACTATCTACCAAACATTTAAATTTTCAATCCAAAAGGATGAATTTTCAATAAAACAGTTGAATTAAAAAAAAAGATATACGACTTAAATAATATAGTTAGATTTTTAACGAAATAATTAAAATTTCAACCTACGAAGACTATTTT
>CAKNXH010063119.1:2807-29268 GCA_932178445.1 Andricus quercusramuli
ATAGTTGAAAATTATTTTAAGGGATTTCTACGAATTTTCATCTATTGAAAGCTGAATTATCAACTATTGAAAATTGCAGAAATTTGAAAATAAAAATTTCAACTGTTGAAAATTGAAGAAAGTTGAATTTTCAACTGTTGAAAATGGAAGAAAATTGAAATTTCAACTCTTGGGATTTGAAGAAAGTTGAAATTGAATTATTAACTGTTGAAAATGGAAGAAAATTGAAATTTGAACTGTTGAAAATTAAAGAAAATTGAATTATCAACTTTCAATTTTTGTGATTTTTCATTAGTCGAAAATTTAATTTTCAATCTTATTCAATTTTATTTAGTTTTCAACAGTTGAAAATTGAAGTTTCCTTAATTTTCAACGTTAGAAAATTTGATTTTCAATTTTCAAGAGTTGATAATTCCAGTTTCAATTTTGTTTAATCTATCGAAAATTGGATTTTCGTCTATTGATAATTAAATTTTTAACTATTGAAAATTGAAGAAAGTTGAAAATTAATTTCCAACTGTCAAGAATTAAAGAAGAATGAAATTTGAACAGTTGAAAATTGAATCATTAACTTTCAATTTTTTGAATTTCTATTAGTTGAAGATTCAATCTTAAATCTTCTTTAATTTTCTTTAAAGTTCAACAGTTGACAATTTAATTTTCTTTGATTTTCTACGACTTTCTCCAATTCTCAACATTAAAATATTCAATTTCCAACAGTTTAAAAGTCAATTTTCAATTTTCTTCAAATTTCTATACTCGAATTTTTAATTTTCTTTAATTTTCTACAATTTTCTTTCATTTTCAACTTCAGAATATTCGATTTTCAACATTACAGAATTCGATTTTCAATTTTCAATACTTGAAATTTCAATGTTCAATTGTTCAATTTTAAATAGTTGAAAATTATTTTTAGGGATTTCTACGAATTTTCATCTATTGAAAACTGAATTATCAGCTATTGAAAATTGCAGAAATTTGAAAATAAAAATTTCAACTGCTGAAAATGGAAGAAAATTGAAATTTCAACTCTTGGAATTTAAAGAGAAAGTTGAAATTGAATTATTAACTGTTGAAAATGGAAGAAAATTGAATTTTCAACTTTCGGAAATTAAAGAAAATTGAATTACCAACTTTCAATTTTTGTAATTTTTCATTAGCCGGAAATTCAATTTTCAATCTTATTCAATTTTTTTCAATTGTCAGAAGCTGAAAATTCAATTTTCTTTGATTTTCAGCATGAGAAAATTCAATTCTGAACTGTTGAAAATTAAATTTTCAATTTTGTTAAATTTTAGACAGTTAAAAATGATTTTGAGGGAGTTTTACGAATTTTCACGATTTCAGGGGATGTTGAGGAACTGAATAAAATTTTAACTCTTTTAGATATTTTTAAAGAATTCCAGAGAATTGTTAAAAATGTTAATTATCTTCGACTTTCAATCTTTTACTATTTTCAATTTTTGAAAATTAAAGATATTTGAAAATTAAAATTTCAAAAGTGGAAAGTTGAAGAAAATTCAATTTTCAACTGTTGAAAATGGAAGAAAATTGAAATTTCATCAGTTGAAACTTGAAGAAAATTGAATTTTCATTTTTTTTTTTCAAATTTTAACAGTTGAAAATTCAACCTTAAATTTTCAACGGTTGAAAATCCAATTTTCAATTTTGTTCCATTTTAAACAGTTGCATTTTCAACGATTGAAAATTAAATAAATTTGAAAATAAAATTTGAAACTGTTGATAATTGAAGATAATTGAATGATTAAATTTAAATTTTAAAAATGTTCAACCGTTGAAAATTCAATCTTCAATCTTCTTCAATTTTTAACAGTTGAAATTCAATTTTTAATCATTTTCTTCAATTTTCAATCGTTTAAAATTTAATTTTCATTAATTTCCGATTGTTGAAAATTGAATTTTCATCTATTGAAATTGCAGAAATTTGAAAGTACATTTTCAACTGTTGAAAATTGAAGACATTTAAAAATTGAATTTTCAACCATTGAAAATTGAAGAAATTTGAAAATTAATTTTTCCACTTTTGAAAATTCAAATGTAATTTTCAACTGTTGAAGCTTAAAGAAAATTGGAATTTTACTGTTGAAAATTGATGAAAATTGAATTCTTAACTTTCAATTTTTTATATTTTCAACTGTTGAAAATTCAATATTCAATTTTCTTTAGTTTTCAACAGTTGAAAATGCATCTGTCTAAAATCCGACTGCCAAATATTTAACTGTTGAAAATTTCCAAAGATTTCAATTGATTTTAAGGGATTTCTACGAATTTTTACGATTTCAAGGGATACTGAGGAATTCAACAAAATTGAAAGGGTTCTATAGATATTTAGTTATTTTTAAAAGATTCTAGAGAATTTTTTGAAATAAAAAATTGAATTTTCAGCTGTGAAAAATTGAAGAAAAAATAATTTTTAACTGTTGAAAAATGAATACAATTAAAAATGGAATATTCAACTTTTAACTGTTAATAATTTAATTTTCAATTGTTGAGAGTTCAATTTTCAACTGTTGATAATTCAATTTTCAACTGGCGAGAATTGAAGAATATTGAATTTTCAATTATTGAAAATTGCAAAAAATTGACAATTGAATTTTTAACTGTTGAAAAGGGGAGAAAATTAAAAACTGAAGAGAGAGTTGAATATTTAATTTTCAACAGTTGAATATTAAAAAAAAATTGAAAGATGAAGATTGAATTTTCAACAATTAAAAATTGAAGAATATTGAAAATGGCAGTAAATGGAATTTTCAACAATTCTCTGGAATCTTTTAAAAATAACTAAAAGTCTTTAAGATTTTGTATTTTCAACCAAAAACAATATACTTTAATTTTCAGTTATGAAATTATTCAAAAAAAATGTAATAGCTAATGTTTCAACCAAAAAAATATTTCAATTTTAAATATAATTTTTAACGAAAAAATACCACTTTTCAACTAAAAATTAAACAGTTCAAATTTCAATTCACAAAATTAATTTTCAAAAAAAAAAAAAATAAATTTTTTTATCAAAATAAATTAAATTTTAACATGAAATATGAATAATCATATTTTTGAGGAATACAAAATATAATCTCTTGTTTAAATAAAAAAAAAGAAGAATTTTGGGTTGCGATTTCACAGATTTTGAAAATAATTTTTGGGTAGAGTTTTAAAATCGTATTATCAATAGCTAAACAATAAAATAAAATAATATAAATTGATGAACATATTTTTTATTCATTATAATATTTTTTTATTACGAAAACAATTTTTGAATTGTTTAGGTTTGAGAATTTTAAAATGCGACAATTTTCCAACGTCGGAAATTTTATTTCGGAAATTTTCAAATACGTTAATATTGAAAAATGTCCCGAATTGTTATTCGGGAATTTTTTATTTTGAAAATTTTCTTTTTCGAAAATTTCACAATGTAGGGAATTTCGTTTTCCAAATTTCTCTATATTAATTGATTTCTAAATTTTCTAATACTTTTTTTGGATGTCAAAAAAAAATGTCTGTGAGTCCAAGCAATTCAAGTAATTTTAGAATTTTTTTATATTAAAAATTTGATTTTGTAATCGACAGATTTTGAAAACTTATTTTCGTGAGTTAAAGAAAAGATATTGAATTATATACTGAAAAACTGAAAATTTAAACCAAAATTAAATAAATTTTAATTTTTTTTATAACAATTTTTTTTTCTCAAGAATATATCTAAAGCCTATAGACTTTATCATTTATCCACTGAAAGGACATTTCGAAGTATAAAAAAAGGAATTTCAAATCAAATTTGGATGAGAATTTTTCTTTGAAAATCGAGTTTTTGAAAGAAATACAAATTTTTGTTTTAAAATTTTGATGGAATTTTAACTAAGAGTTTTTAAACAAAATCTGAATTACTCTTCTTTCTAGAGAGTTTCAAATAAAAAAATGTATCATTATTTTAATTTTCATTCCAAGTTTAGGAATTATAATCCACTCAGAAAAAAATTGATCTTGAATTAAAGAAACTGTTCCTTCAAGATATATTTTTTTAATTTAGCCAAAAAAAATCACAATGAAGAAAGTCATTTGAAATAAAGAAAAATTTTTATTGAAACAAAGATATTCATTTCATTGTACACAAGAAATTTCTTTGAATCAAAGAAACTTTTTCTTGACTGAGAATAACTATTTTTCATCCAAATAAAAATAAATTAAACAGAGGAAAATTATTTTTCATTAAAGAAAAATTGTTATTCGAATACAAAATCATTTCTGCAAACCCAAGAAATTTAATTGAATCAAAGAAAATTTTCTTTACCTATCAGAAAGGTAGAGAAAATTTTCTTTGATTCAATTAAATTTCTTGGGTTTGCAGAAATGATTTTTTATTTGAATAAAATTTTTTCTTCAATTAAAAATAATTTTCCTCTGTTTAATTTATTTTTATTTGGATGAAAAGTAATTATTCTGAAGAAACGGTTTCTTTAAATGAAGACAAAAAATTTTCTGAGCACTGTACTACAAAAATTTAATTTATCTGTCTTCTGGTCCAAATTAATAAGAAAATTATTATAATTTTCATTTTCATTTCGATTTCAAGAATTATTCACAAAAAAAAATTCTTTGAACTAAAGAAATTTCTTTAAATCCAAGAATTTTTCCATTGAGAGTCAAAGAAAAATTTCTTTGAAGGAATTTTTTCTAGTTTAAATCAATGGTTTTTCGTTTTAGTCGAATTCTTTTTTGAATTTGAAATATTTTTTTTTATTTTGATATTATTTTTAGTTGAATGACATTTTTTTTTTGATGAAATAGTTTTTTGTTCGAAGCAAATATTTTTTCTGAGGCACTATAACTAGAAAAATTAAACTCATCGATCTGGTCTAAAATAAAAAAAATTATTATTATTTTAATTTTAATTTCAAATCAAAGAATTGTAATCTACTCAGAAAATGTCTTGAAGGAAAGAAACTATTTTTCAGGAATAATGTTTTGTCATTTGACTAGAAATAATTTAAAAATGCAGAAAATTTTTGAAAATGAAGAAAAATTTTTATTTAAACAAAAAATAATTTCTTTGAAGCAAAGAAACGTCTTTGAATCGATAAAACTTTTTTTCTCTGACATTTCTATGACTGAGAGTTGAATAAAATTTTATTCAATTCAAAGAGATTTTTTTTTATTCAAAGAAATTCATTTAGTTTAAAATAATGGTGTTTTCTTCTTAAGAAAGTTTTTTTCAATTTAAAATTTAAAAAAATTTTTTCATAAAATCAAAAATAACTGAAAAATGAAGAAAATCACTTTAAATTAAAGAAAAATGTTTATTGGAAATTCTTTTAGTTGAAAAAATGGTTTCTTGTTCTAATGAAAATTTTTTTAAATTTTATATGATGCAATTTTTTTTATTTAACCTTAAAATGAATAAACTTATTTTAAATTAAAGAAAAAATAATCATTGATCAAAAAATCATTTCTTTGGAACAAGGAAAGTTTAAAAAAGAAAGTTTAAGAAAAGAAAAGAAAAAAAAAGTTTAAAGAAAAAGAAAAATTAAAAAAAAAGTAATAGTATAAAATAAGGAAGTTTAAATAAAATGAGGATAAGAATTTTTTTGAATTGAGTTTAAACATAAAATTTTGTTACGAAAAACGAAAAAAAATGAAAATTTTGACCGAATTTTAAATAAGATTTTAAAAATAAAAACTAAATGAGTCCTTTTCCTAGAGAGAATTATTGAAATTGTAATTGAGCAAGTTGGGTCAAAAGAAACAACTTACAATGAAAGAAAATTTTAATTATTCCCCGAGCAAATTATAATTTCGAGGAGACTTTTTAATTTTAGATTTGAGTCAGAACTGAGAATTTTAATAATGAGAAATTGATCTCAAAAAAAAATTATTGTAATTATTTAAAATTATAATTTGAAAAAATTTAATTACCTAAGCTGCTCTTGTTCAGGATACGACGAAGTTGCCAGTCACGAACTCACTGAATTGCCCAAAATTTTCTTACCAGGTTCGTTCATAGCAAAAGGCAAACCTTTAATTTGATTCTCATTTCACCGATTAGAGGACATTTGGTCTGTTTATCAACATTCACTGATAAGAATATTATTTGCGAACTGAAAATTTCCCAATTAAATTCTTCCTTTAGTTTTTAGAATTTATAATTTGGTTTATTTAAATCAGAAAACTAGAATTATTATTTTTCAAAATTCTCTCATTTTTTCCTGGTCAATTTTTTGATTTTCCTTACTATTAATATTCAAAGATAAGCATTTTAATCTTGTAACATTTTTAAAATGTAATCTTTTATAAATGGAATAAAACAATTTCAGATTAAAATTTAAAAATATCAAATTTATTTCAATAAAAAATGAATTAATTTTTGAATTAAATTTTAAATGAATGAATTTCATTCAGCTCTCATTTATAGAAAAGATAGAGAAAAAAAAGTTTTATCGATTCAAAGACGTTTCTTTGGTTCAAAGAAATTACTTTTTCTTCCAATTAACATTTTTCTTCATTTTAAAAGATTTTATTAATTTTTAATTTATTTCTAGTTAAATGACAAAATATTATTCATAATAAATATTTTTTCTAATTGAAAAACAAATTTGATAAATGGATTACAATTCTTTGAATCGGAATGAAAATTAAAATAATAATAAATTCTTTTATTTTAGACCAAAAGATCGATGAATTTTATTTTTCTAGTGATAGTGCCTCAGAAAAATATTTATTTGGAATTAAAAAAAAACGTTTCCTTAAAACAATTTCATTCATTTAACTAAAAATAATATTAAAATAAAAATAAAATATTTCAAATTTGAAAAAGGATTTGACTGAAACAAAAAACCATTCATTTGAACTAAAGAAATTTCTTTAGTTCAAAGAAATTTTTTTAATAAATATTTTTCTTTAAGTGAAAATAATTTTCTTCAATTTGAATTTTTTCGAATACAATTCTTAGAATCAAAATCAAAATGAAAATTATAATAATTTTCTTATTATTTTGCACCAGAAGACAGATAAATTTTTTTTCAGTATAGTGGTCAGAAAAATATTTGTCTTCAATTAAAGAAACCGTTTCTTCAGAATAATTATTTTTCATCCAACTAAAAATAAATTAAACAGAAGAAAATTATTTTTAATTAAAGAAACATTTTTATTTGAACAAAAAATCATTTCTTTAAATCCAAGAAATTTAATTGAATCAAAGAAAATTTTCTTTACCTCTCAGTCAAGAAAAAGTTTCTTTGATTCTTGTAATTTTTTTTTCTAGAAAATGAATTTCCAATCCGAAAGGAAAAATTTTCAACAAAACAGTTTAATTTTCGATCAAAAAGATGTCTTTTTACAAAATGCTTGAATTTTCAATGAAATAAATTAATTTTCAACCGAGTGATTTAATTTTTAATAAAAATCGGTCAAACTTCAACCAAAAACAGACACATTTTCAACAATAATGTTAAATTTCCAAGTCAAAAAATTTTGAAGAGGCTGTTGAATTTTCAACAAAATAAATAAATTTTCAACAAAATAAATAAATTTTCAACAAAATAAATAAATTTTCAACAAAACAGTTGATTTTTTAACGAAATAGTTAAATTGTCAACTCACCAAGATGAATTTTCAACAAAAAATATTTATTGGTTGATAATTTAACTAAATGAGTTAAAAACTTGGATTTTCAACAAAATACATGAATTTAATAGAAATAGTGAAATTTTCAATTAAAAAACATCAATTTTCATCCAAAAATGACGAAGTTAAATTTTTAGTAAAAAAATCTGTTTTCAACAAAATAGTAAAATTTTCAATCAAACAGACGAATTTTTAACTAAAATGATCAATTTTCTAACAAAAAATGCGAACTTTCAAGAAATAAAGATTTTTTTGGCAAAAGGTCAAATTTCAACTAAACAGTTGATTTTTTAACCAAATGTTTGAATTTTTATCTACGAAGATGGAATCTCAACAAAAAATGAAATAGTTGATATTTCAACGAAAAAATATTAAATTTTTACCAAAAAATATGGATTTTAAAACGAAAAAGACGAATTTTCAACTGAAAAAATAAATTTTGAACCAAAAATGGAAAAGTCAAATTTTTAGTAAAAAACTAATATTCAACCCGAAAATGTTTATTAAAAAAAATTAAATCTCCAAGCAAGCAATTTCATTTTTAACCAAAAAAGATGAAATTTGAAACCAAGAAGTTTTGTTCTGAAAAGACGAATTTTCAACTACAAAATTTATTTTTAACCAAAATGATGAATTTTCAACTGAAATGTTGAATCTGTAACTGGAACAGTTAAATTTTCAATAAAAAAAAATAATATTCAATAAAAAACGAATTTTCAACGAAAGAAAAGATCAATTTTCAATTAGAATTATGGATTTTTGAACCTCTTAGATGAATTTCCAACAAATAAAAATGTTTCAGCCGAGAAAGAAAAATTTTGTATGAAAATTGTCAAATAACCAATTTTCTGTAAACTAGTTGAAAATTCAATCCGAAAATATGAATTTATATTTATGTTTCAACAAAAAAAAAAATTTTTCACCAAAAATATGGATTTCAAAACCGAAAAGACGAATTTTCAACTAAAAAAAAATAATTCAAACCAAGAATGGCAAAGTTAAATTTTCAGAAAAAAATTAATTTTGTACAAGATAGTCAAATTTTTACCAAAAATGAAAACATTAAGTTTTCAACAAAAGATATGCGGCTTAAACAAAAGTTATGAATTTTGAATGAATAAAGATTTTTTAGTCAAAAAAGAAAAAAATTGGATCAAAATTGTCAAATGAATTTAAGAAATTCAATTTTCAACCAAGCAGTGGCATTTTTAACCAAAAAATAAGAAATTTGAAACCAACAAGTTTTGTACTAAAAAAAAACGAATTTTTAATTAAAAATTTATTTCCAACCAAAATAATGAATTTTCAACTAAAAAATTTATTTTCAACCAAAGTGATGAATTTTCAACTAAAATGTCAAATTTTCAAACGCAATAATTGAACATTTAATTAAAAAAAATAATTTTCAATAAATACAAATTTCCAACGAAATTTCAACCGAAAAAATGAATTTTCAACGAATAATGTAATAGTAGACATTCCAATCAAAAGTTTTTTAAAATAAAAAAGAAACAGTTTAATTTAATAAACAAAAGAAATTTCAAGAAAATAGTTGAATCCTTTACCAAAAAAGATTAATCTTCAACTAGACATTTTTACCAATAAAAAATAAAACTTCGACTAAAATAGATGATTTTTAAACCAAATAAGAAAAATTTTTAAAAATTACAATTTTCAAGCAAGATGAATTTTTAATTAAAAAATATTATTTTTCCACAAAAAATAGAAAAGTTAAATTTACAGTAAAGCTAAGCTTTCAATTCACAAACAAAATAGTTGAATTTTCAGCTGAATAATAAATTATTGACAAGAACTTTATATAAGACTCGCCGCAAAACTATATTTTCAAAATTGAATCTTGTAACATTTTTAACATAAAATTTTTCATTGGAATAAAAAAAAAATGAAAATTTATTTTCTTCGGCGATATTATATCTATTACAGGAATTATCTGATTTTTGCAAGATTTTTTTTCAAAATCCTACTTTTTGCTGACATTCCCTGACCAATAAAAGTCCCTGATTTTTCACTGATTTCCATGTTTTCCCTAATCTTCGGCCATCCAGAGAAATCAAATTTCGAATATGTAATTATTTTCTACATTATTTAATAATTATATACTACATTTAATTGTTTATTGTCAATTTTTAATTCGAATCATTTTGAAATACCTCTTTTAAGGATTCATATTTTTCAAAAAATCAATACTTATTTTATTAAATCAATAGTTATTGAGGCTTAAATTATATTTTTATTTTCATTTGAAATAGCATTATCTAAAAATCATGATATCAGCTTTTGAAGAATCAAATTCGGCATGACGTGTCACAAATACGTGAATTTCCAGTGACTTGCTGCCTGTTGATTAGCAAACAATACATGTCGTTTACGTTGTCGATTGTGATCCGCTTTCTGGTTGTCCGAATTCCGACTTTAACATAGAAATGGTGCGTAGATGAGAACTTGAAATAAGACTCACCTTTAGCCCACATTTGAATTTATTTAAAGCGTTTTCTACTTTTTCTAGTGCCAACAGCAGCAAAACTAATAAACCTTATTTACGTAGCAATAATACTAATTTGTCAAAATTCATTCAATATTCTTAATCTATTTTTTCAGTTCGTAAAATAATTTTTTAATAATAAATATGGAATCTCCCCCCCCCCTCCTCCCCTTCCTTTCTCCTCCTCCTCCTCCTCCTCCTCCTCCTCCTCCTCCTCCTCCTCCTCCTCCTCTTCCTCCTCCTCTTCCTCCTCCTCCGTCAACTTTCCCTCCTACCCTGAACTCCTTTTCATCGTACCCCCATCACTGTATCCAGCCATGTCCTTTAATCCACTACCTCCTACAACCACCCCTTTTCCATCTTCTAATACACTACTTATTTACTCCCTTACTTCTCTCCCACCTACCCCAATATATCCTTCCTATCTACTCTCTGCCCTTCTTTCCCTACCTCTCAAACCCTCGTTCTCTACTCCCTCACTGCCCTAACTTCTTCACTTCTCCCATCAGCTCTTCTCCTATCTACTACCATCTCAGTACGCTTCCCTGGCTTTCTCTCGCCCTCTGAACCTTCACTTCTGTACCTACTTATCTCCTGCCCCTCGGCTCCCTTACTTTCGTCTTCCTCTCCTCGTACCTCAATCACTTTAGCGAGCCGTTCCTCGTAGCTCATTGATTCCTAAAAACCCACCCCTCCACCTTTCCCTAAGACCCGATTACTTATTGCGCCCTTATATCCTTCCCACCTACCCCAATATATCCTTCCCATCTACTATTCTCGCCTTTACACCTACCTCTTTTCCCCTCCACTAGTACCACTTACCTCTAACAATACTTCCTTGTTCCCATACATACCTTCTTCTCTCCTCCCCTCGATTCTCATCTTATCTATATAGTTTCCCCGTACCATTAGCTCTCTTCGTATCGCGCTTTGAACCTTTTCTTATCTACCTCCTTTCCTTCTATCGCTCAACCTTCTCATCGACTTCTTTTCCTCGTACTCTTATTACTCCAGTCAACTCCTCCCTGTAATCCACTACACCCCAAAAACTACCTTTCCTCCTTTTACTAACCCATTTTAACTCCTTACTTACCTACTCCCCACCTACTTCAATATATCCTTTCTATCTACCCTCTTCCCCTCATTCCCTACTTACCCTCTCGTTTTCTACTTCCTTACTCTTCTACATTTTTCCCACCTTCCCTCAATTCTCCTCCTAACTACACCCTTCCTCCGTGTATGTATCTTTTAGTCCATCGCCCTCTGAACCTTAAGTCCCCTACCTCCTTACATCCTGCCCCTTATTTTTCTCGTTTTTGACTACTATACTTTCCACTGTAGCCTTGTCAGTTTAGCCAGTCCCACCTCGTAACCCTCGAGTTTATAAAATTCCACTTCTGCTTTTTCTACCTTCCTATCTTCCTGAAAAACAAACACCTCCTTTCTCTAAGATCATATAAGTCTTTAATCCCTTACCTTCTTCACACCTACCCGAATATATCCTTCCAATTTATTCCCATCCAATCTACCTATATCACTTTTCTCTAAAACTACTCCCCCACTCCTTTACATCTCTACTCCCCTCGACTCTCCTCCTATCTGCTCCTTTCCCTCGTAACCCGTACCTCTCTTCTTCTCTGTCTATCAACTTCTGAACCTTTCCTTTCCTACCACCTACCCTCCTTTCCATCTGCTCCCTTATCCTAGTAGAAGTGTGAGAAATACCCAATACCCCCACTTAGCCTTTCTCATTATTCAGCATTCACTTTAACATCAACCACCATACTTTCTACTCCCTTTCCCTGTATCTCAATCTCTACCTCTTATGCCCCCCCCCCCTCATCCCCCTACCTCCTTCCCATCAACTTTCTTCCTCCAAACTCCCAAACTTTTCTAGAGTGACCTTCCCTTCCCACCCTCCTCAACCCTTTCCTTTTACCCTCTCCTCTTTTCCTTTTTGTCTCCTCGATTCCATTTCATCCGAAATAAAAAAAAATTGAAGTGAATTAAATTTCAATTCAACGGCTTATCTATATTATGAATCAACTTAAGTCAATGCATGGGGATTCATCGAACACCAATAATTTTTTTATTGATTAATTTAGTTGTTATAAACAAATGAGAAAATATTTATAGTTAAGGTGAAACCATTTTCTTTCCGCTATAACTGCTTCTAGATAGAGTACATTTAATCCTCTTAGTTAAAATTTCAATCAAAAAAAGATTTACAAATTTGTTATAAATTACTTTTTTATAGGACCCGTATTTTTTCATTTATAAAAAGCAATATTGAAAATAAAAATAAAAATTTGGACAAACGACACAAGCTGAGAAAAAAATAAAGAGAGAAATTTGTTCACTTGAAAAAAGCTTCAAAGTTATCAATCATTTTTTTATAGGAGGCGAGAGGCGTGGTTGTTTCAATCGAGAAAAATAACGTTAAAAATTAAAAATTAAATTTTTGGAAAAACGACGCAAGGTACGAAAAAAAAATTAATGAACAAAAGTTGTACACCCCAAAAGGGTATATAAATTTGTCCTCAATCATTTTTTTATAGAACACGTAGTTTTGTTTTAATTGTAAAAAATAAGATTAAAAAATAAAAAATAAAAATAATTTCAGAAAGCATTTTACTAGAATCAAGCAAAAAAAATGATGATAATAGTTGATAATTCCAACAAATAAGTTAAAACCGAAAAGACGCTTTTTCAGCAAAATACACGCATTTCAAGCAAATAGTGTAATTTTCAACTAACAGCATCAATTTTCAACCAAAAATGGAAAAGTTAAATTTTTAGTGAAAAAAATCTATTTTCAATAGAATAGTAAAATTTTATAAACAAAAGGACGAATTTTCAACTAAAATGATGAATATTCTAACTAAAAAGGCGAATTTTCAGCAAATGAAGATTTTTAATGTTTTAAAAATTTGTTCTGTAAAACGATTGAATTTTTGACCCGAAAATATTAATTTTGAAGAAACTCAAATTTCAACCAAACAGTTACATTTTTAACAAAATATTTAAATTTTTAACCTACAAAGCTGAAATCTCAAGAACAAATGCAATAGTTGATATTTCAACCAAAAATAATGAAATTTTTACCAAAAAATATGGATTTTAAAATCAAAAGGTCGAATTTTCAACTAAAAAAGATCAATTTTGGACCGAAAATGGAAAGGTTAAATTTTCAGTAAAAAATTATTTTCAGACAAGATAGTCAAATTTATAACCAAAAACGGAAAAACTAAATTTTCAATGAAAAATTTAATTTAAAAAAAAATACTTAAATTTTCAACGGAAGAGATGAGGTTTGAAAGAAAGTTATGAATTTTCAATAAATAATGATTTCTCAGTCAAGAATGAAAAAAAGTTCATCAAAATGGTCAAATAACGTATTTTTTGTAAACTAGTTGAACATTCAACCCGAAAATATGAATTTAAAAAATTCAGTTTTCAACGAAACAAGAAGAAATTTGAAACCAAGAAGTTTTGTACAAAAACGAATTTTTACCCAAAAAAGATGACATTTGAACAAAATTGTTGAATTCTCTACCCAGTTGTTGCATTTTTATCAAAAAAGATTAAATTTCTCTCAAAACAGATGAATTTTTATTTAAAAACAAAACAAATTTTTGAAAACTAGTTGAATTTTCATCCAGGAACGATTCCAGTTGACTTTTCAAGATCAAAATATGAATTTTTCAACAAAAAATAAGTTTCTACGAACAAAACGGAATTTTTCGTCCAAAAAGATGAATTTTTTTATCCAAAGGGATGAACTAAAGTTGAACTTTCATCCTGAAAAGCTTTCAGTTCATTTTTTAACACCAAAATATGAATTTTAAACAAAAATTAATTTTCTACGAAATAGTTAAATTTTCAACAAAGCAGTAGAATTTTGAAACAAAAAGTATGACTTTTCAACCAAATTGTTGAATTTTAAACCAAGCAGTTGCATTTTTATAAAAAAAGGTCATTTCTGCTAAAGCAGGTAAATTTTGGAATCAGAAAGACAAATTTTCGAAAATGAGTTGCATTTTCAACCAAAAAGTTGCATTTTTGTTTCAAAAAAATGAAATATTTGTTTTAAAACAGATGAATATAAAAAAAAAAAATAGTTGAATTTCCATCCAAAGAAGATTCCAGTTTACTTTTCAACATCAAAATAAGAATTGTAAACTACAAGTTAATGTCCTGCTAAATAATCTAATTTTTAACCAAAAAATATGACTTTTTAACAAGATTGTTAATTTTTCAACCAAATAGTTGCATTCTTTCCCATGAAAAATAAAAATTGTACTAAAACAGGTGAATTTTCGAATCAAAAAGATAAATTTTCAAAAAAAGAGTTGAATTTTCATACAAAAGGATTTCTATATACTTTTCTACAGAATAATACAAAATTTAAAAAAAAAAAAAATTTTTTAGGAAAGAGTTGAATACTCAACAAAACAATTGTATTTTTGTCCAAGAAAGATGCAATATTTCTACTGAAGAGCGATGAACTTTTAAATCAAAAAACAAATTTTCAGAAAAAATATTTTTCATCCAAAAAAGATTTCAGTTGACTTATCAGCAACAAAATATGAATTTTAAACAAAAAGTTCATACTGTACAAAAAGAGTTGAATTTCTAACCCAAAAAGACGAATTTTTAACAAAACAATTGAATTTGCAAAAAGGATGTCTTTTTAAGAAAATTATTAAATTTTCGACCAAATAATAAAAGTTATAACTAAAAAGATAATCTTCAGGAGGAAGTTTTTTCAAATTTGCAAAAATTACGTACATGGGTGAATCCTTCTTCTTAATCACTACCCACAAAATTTAATTGAGAAACATATCACAATTAAAATTCAACAAATCAAAGACAAACAAAATAACATTTTATCTACAGATAATCAGAAGGAATTGAGAGAATATAGTTCTTCCAATACTGCTGTTTTCTCGTTTTTTGGTCAAATTTCGAAAACTATTTAATGTATGTAGCAAAAATTTAATATAATACTATTTTCCGTATACCATTAAAAATGGATTCAATAATAACATTTTGTAAATATCCTTTAGTTAAATTTGAAAAAGGTGATGTTGTTCACAAGATCACTTGCAAGATCTGTAAGATGACTTAATACTAGGATGGAGGAACACAAAAGTCATTTTTTGAATTCAGATATAAATTAAGTAAATTTTATCATGAATAATTTTTGCAAAGAAGCTGGAAAAAGATTCATAATCAAAAAATAAAATTCAAAACAATCTAACTTTTCGGCTCATTAGAGACCAAATAACATAATGAAAAAAAGAGGGGAAAAAGGGGAAAAGTCAACCAAAAACCAACCTCTCACTTTTTCCGTCCTTTTAGTTTAATGTAAAAACAAAAAAATTATTTATTGAGAAATTGATTGTTTTTTGATGGAATGTAAATTCTTCTATTATTTAGTCAAAGAAAATTAATTTAACCAATTAATTATTCTATCCCAAACTTTGTTACATCTTGAGAGGTCCTTCTTTAAATTGATAGCTTTGTTATCTTCTCTCTTTATAAATAAAATTTCCGTAAATTCTCTCTTTTTCTGTTTTTTTTCATGATAAAGAATTTTAATATCATTCCAATTAAAATCATGGCCATGTGTAATCTTATGTTTTGAAAGGACTCCCTATATAGCTTGCATTGCAATCCTTGCAATTAATTTGGTGAATAACACATTTTTTGTCTAGCTTCTCATATCTATCTTTTCCTAATTTTACAATCATATTACTCTTGAAAGAAACTCTATAAATAGTATGTAAACCTAATTTTCCTAACATTGAATTCAAAATCTTCGAAATTTTCCCAAAGTATGGAAAAACAACAGTGGTAAATGTATTATAATCATCTCTGTTTTTTATATTTTGATCATTATTTTTGTTTTTGATATAATTATTTCTGTTCTGAGTATGTTTTTCAATGAGTTTAAAAGGGTAATGGTTAAGAAAAAGAATTTGTCTCCATAGTTCTATATTTTTCTCATGGAATATTGGATGTGATAATTTAAGGGCTCTATCAATCAAATTTTTGATGATTCCTATCTTATTCTGAATAGAGTGATTTGAGAGAAAACTTAAGTGTTCTACCTGAACAAATCTTTTTTCTATGCCTGTCAGTTATAATATGTCTTTCGTCTGTTTTAATTAAAGTCAAATCTAGAAAATTTAATTTTCCTTCAGTTTCAATTTCAACTGTAAATTGTAATCTTGGGTGTATATTATTGAAAGCATTAAGAAGAGTGTTAACATTATTTTTATGTACACTAAGTACTGAATCATCAACATATCTTGCATAGAAATCAATGTTAAAATCAATTTTTTGGAAAAATTCATTCTCTAGCATCAAGAAAATGTTTTTTCGGAATTTCGGTATTAATTTCAATCAATTCCCAACGTTTTTGTATGGCCATTTCAACTCATTCGTAAGGGATATTTGGAAACATAGCTACTACATCAAAAGATAGAAACACATGTTCTAACGGTATTATTACATTGTCAATTAGTTTTAAGAAATTATGACTGTTTTTAATTGATGTATTTGAGATTGCTATTGATTTTTCAATAATTTGACTCAATAATTCTTCTAATTTTCTAGTCGGAGAACCTATTGTTGAAATAACTGGTCTTAGAGGATAATCATCTTTGTGAGCTTTAACAAGACGATAGGCTAAGGGTAGAAAAGTACTAGTTGTATCAATATCACATCTTTCAATATTATTACCCAAATATTTAGTCGTTCTCATTATATTTAAAATTTCAAAAGTTCCTCTTTGAAGCAGTTTGGTGGGATTATTCGGTATCAATTGAAAACTATTATCATCATTAAAAATATCCAACATTTTTTGAATATAAGCATCCCTATTAATTGCCACTGTTATACCTTCTTTATCCGATTTCGTGATCATTAATTGAGGATGATTTAAAAAAAATGTTCGTTACAATTAAACCCTCATTAAGTTCCTTTTCTAACAAAGTTTTTTAGTTATAATTTGTTCTCAAATCATTAGATAAACCCATAAAATTTGATCTAAATTCTTCAATTTTATTTTCTTGTATTTTTTGAATATTGGATTCAACACCCACCAAAATGCTTCAAAGGGGAACTTTTAAAATTTAAAATAGAATGAGAATGAAGGAAAGAGAGGGAAAGAGAGAATTCATTCATTATATTAAAAAACAAAAGAAGTTTTCTATTAATTTGAAAACTGATTTGGATAAATTGAACAAGGGTTATTCTAGTATGATTAATTATATTCAGCAATAGGTCTTCATGAATTTTTATTTTTGTCCAAAGAAACAAATTTTGTTTGTTTTAAGGAATTGCAATAGAAGCATTTTGTGGTGGTTGTCCAAATTCGATCGTTGGATTCATTTCATTTCATTTCATATATTTATTTATCCAACAGTCTTGCGACCAATTACAGGATAACATATCGATGTTATCATTAACATAGAGTACACACAACCCAGTTATATTACAATGTTTTACAATATTCGATTATTATATTTCCAGGTGTAAACTTACATGAATAATGGCAGAGCATATATTTGAACGATATATAAATTTAGATATGAGCCTCAATGGAAGTTAAAAAGTTTGACAATGACATATGTACCATATCAAGAGGAACTGTACAATTTCCACTAATTTTGTTTACAATACCACACATCCTATTTATAGGCGTATGGATTATTCGATTAGGTTTCTTTTTTGAAGTTTCAAGATAAAAGGGCACCACGGAGCGGGTATTTCGTGGAGAAGCAAACCATGGTATCTCAGCTAGTAAATAGGGACAGTCGACATAACCCTTTAGTAATTTCAAGAGAAATAAAATGGAGTGGACAGTCCTACGATCTTTCAAAGTCCATATTTTGAACCTGTCACAGAGTTCAATGTAATCAGAACCGGGAGGTAGAAATTGCCCATTTACTTTCCAATTCAGAAATTTTAAAAATTTCTTTTGACATTTATCGATTGATTCGATTAGATATTCTGCTGTAGGATACCAGATCACAGATCCATATTCAAGTTTTGATCTAACTAGCGCAAAGACAGAGAACTCAGTGCAATCGGATTTTTAAACGAACGACAGGTTCTCATTAGAAATCCCAGTGCCCTATTGGATTCTCTAAGTAAGTAATAAATATGAATATTGAAGCGCAACGCATTATCCATATTCAAACCAAGGTCCTTTATAAAGTGGACCTTTTCCAGAATGGATCCATTTATTTCATATTGAAAATTAATATTGGTGACTTTGTGAATATGTTAATATTTTCTTGAAGTTTCCAGCAGTCATTGATATTATCGATTGGAAAAAACAATTTAGCATCATCTGCATAAAATAGAATATACACGCTCAAAAGTTGTTCAACGCCATTGACATAAATTACAAATAATAAAGGGTCTAAATTAGAGCCCTGTGGTACACCTGATGTGGGAGTAAACAGAACTGAAGAGTAGCCATTGTATTGTACAATATGTTCACGATCAATTAGATAAGAGTTTAAAAGATTGAGAAGTTTGTTAGGCACACCAAGAATTTTCAATTTATCTATTGTGAGACTATGATTTATGCAATCAAAGGCTTTGGACATGTCCGTATATATGACATCTACCTGTTGATGTTCATTTAAGAATTTCTCAGTCATTTGCACGAAAGTTAACAAATGAGATGTTGTTGATCTACGGGGAACAAAGCCGTGCTGAGCAGAGGATAAGATGGGAGTTACATAAGGCCAGAGTAGGTCGCACACGCACATCTCCATTACTTTTGAAAAATTTGATAATATGGCAATTGGTCTATAGTTAACAACCATTGATTTATCCCCTTTTTTAAAAACTGGGCGAATGCGAGCCTTTTTCCATCGATCTGGAAACGTATTTGTCTTTATTGCTAAGTTGGTGATGAAATGTAAGGGATCAATAAAAAGATTTGCACAGTTTTTAAGGAGACAACTTGGGATTAGGTCGATGCCAGCAGTAAGCTTATTTGAAAGTTTGCATATATTTGACAGTAGCTCTTGTTCAGAGATTTGAGTTGTGTCGCCAAAAAGAATTCGTGGTTCTGAGCAGAGTCCTTGAATAGGAAGAACAGACGGTTTGTACACGCTATTAAATAAGCACGCGAATGCGTTTACAACATCAAGAGAACAGGTAAGCTCTTTGTCGTTGTACATCATAATATCTGGAATTCTAGAGGTTTTTTCAGTCTATTTATGTGGTTCCAAAAGCAGGAAGGCGCTTCAATAATTTTATTTTCTATGTCAGATTGATAAGATTCGAATAACACGCGGGCTTTACACTTTATATGGGTTCTCAACTCCCTAAAGGCCTTGAGATAGTAAGGATTTTGAGTACTATTATATTTTAATCTAAATTTTTCTTTATCTTGTAAATCAAAAATATGTTGTTTCGTGTACCAGGGTGGATATTGATTTTTGTAAGAATTCAGGGGATAAGTACCAACCTCCCTATCTAAGATTTCATAAATTAACTCATAGAAAATATCAAGTGCCTCGTTAACGTTTTTTGCTAAGTATAGCGTCGACCAATCCGCAGCTGCTAAACAAGAAACCACACCTGACAGGTCGCGATTTTGAAACTTGTATCTTTTCGAGTTTGAACTAATAGGCATATTGTTTTTTTTTCGGATACTGAAGGTAAATGTGCTTCAAAACATAAAACCAGTGGTGGGTGGTACCTGTCCACTGGCAGGATTGGTATATTACAGGAAGACACTTCACAGGGGAAAGTTGATAACACGACATCGAGGTACCTGTCATTGGTATTGTTTATATCGTTGTATTACGTAAGCTGGTGGAGATGTTGAAAGGCGACAAGCAAAGCAGATTTCCTATCAGAGCTACCCAAATTCACAAAATTTTTCAAATTAGAAATATTAAAGTCACCCACGATTAATAGTTTGTTATTCCAGATAGCGTTCAAACTAGACAAAGCGTAAAAAAATAATTCAAATTCTTGAACAGAAGTATTAGGTGGAATATATGTGGCTAATACAATAAAAGGGATTTTTTCAAGAATAGCTTTAATTGCAACGATGTTCACTCTGGGCACTAACCGAATAACGGAGCTTACGTCTAACGATCCGCAGACAATTATGGTCTTAGTAACAATAAGGACGCCACCACCCCCTTTAATTAACGTGTCATCTCTGTGAACATCAAAAAGCTCACAATCAAAAAATTCAGCATTATTTGATAATAATATTTTGATAATAAATTGAAATATCATTCAAAAGTGTTACATCTACGGAGTGAGTACGAGTGATACCTAAGTTGAAGTTGTCTGATGAGTGGTGACCTTGGAAGGATGAGTTGCAGTGAGTCTTTTGGTGACTATTTTCGGCTCTCCCAGATGAAACACAAGTTTCAGATTTTTTTCCACGAGCTTGCCGTGTCTCCATAATCTTCTTCAACTCGCTGAGACTCGCTCGCTGTGCTGAAGTCCGGTCGAGTGCGAGATTCATTTCCGTTAAAGAATCCGTTTGTTGAGGTTGTTTCCTCCATACCAAATATTTCTGGAGCATTGCTTGTGCAACTTGTTCTGACTCGAAAATTATTTTGACGGGGCGTGGAGGTCCAGATGTCTGTGGATTTTTACCAATCCTTGAGCATTTAATAGAGCTTGGATTGTAATCGTTTGAGATGTTTGAGAGGAAGTCGTTAATAACATCAATTAGAGTAGGGACAGATTTGGAGATATCAGGAGGTTGGGATTTTTCTGGGCATCCATACAAGATTAAGTTTTGCTTACGTGCCATCCTATCAGTAATCTCCAACATGCAGTTCAAACTTATATCCTTACCAATGGGCTTCATTTCCAATTGCTGAACTTTCACTTCCAGGTTATCAATACGGTCTAGCGGAGAGTCCAATTGAATACTCAAATCGTTGAGTTTTCAAGCGAGAGTTTCGGTCGATTCCTTGAACTCAGCGCATATGGAACCTCGATGATCTTCTAGGAGTGCTGTCGTTTTATTCATATGCTGCTTCAAAAGCACTTCAAGGTCCGCTTTAGTTACAGGACTATCATCATCACTTGTTTTGTCTTGCCTAAAGATAGGAGATGATGATCTTGGTTTATAGCCACAGCATTTTCTTTTCCCTGTCTTTTGGCTGATAGAGGAGCCCATACATCCAGGATGATAGTGCACACCACAGGGGCAAATGCATGAGTCCCTTGCAATATCTGCATTGCATTGTTTACAGGTTCTTGTTGTGTCTGGCATATTTAACTGCTATATAAGCATAACAGTAATGGAAACTGTAGGCAACGCTGGCAATGCGAAGTGAGGTTATGCTGACCACGTGTTTGAGAGTAACTCACAAAATTCAGAAGTTAGTTTGACAACTAAAAGAAACGTGGAAGTAGACTGAATATGCACTATTTTTATAGCTCCACAGGATAGTCGGAATGAGACAATCAAAAAAAGTAAGAGAAAAGAACCGGATTCTCGTTTTATTTTCAGGAATTTTATACATTAAAAAAATAGCTGTCTTTTCATACAGCCGTAGACAACTAACGTTACTTTGACTTACTAATCGGATCCAATGCCTCGAAATACATTATAATTTAATTTAGTTCTGGAAAGTGTTGCTCGAATAATATTGTTTTGAGGTTACGTTACAAGCTTGAAATCAATAATGATACGATATTTTTCCTTTATACTCGAACATAACGTTTTCTGAGGTCATGTCCGAAATTCACCGGAAGAGGTGCTATTTTGACCTCAAACTCGGATTCAGGGCCTCAAAATAAATAGGAACACAATGGTCTCTGAAAAATTTCTTGACCTTTTTTTTTAATGTTTGTGATAATTATGGATCATTAAGTATTCTATCCATCCGTAATACGAGAAGCGATCATCTATTGATGAATAGAGGTGTATAAATCGTACTTTTGGCGGGGACTGATAAAAATAATTAATACAGTATTGTATTTTTCTTTAATTTCAAAGTCTTACAGTGAGTTGAGCATATACATACGGTGATAAGATTCCAATTAAACTGAAATAAAATGCGTACAAAAATCGTCGCTGATATCAGCAATGAGATCAAAATTTCTACTTCTTCTTGATAAATAAATTGTAAGTAATTTGTAATTTGTAAATAACAAATACGAATACTTGAATCACTTCCTTTTACTCCCTGATGAAAAAGTTTCAATTGATTACTAACTAAAGGCGTATGATTTTCTCAGTCTTTTTTAATAAGTTCTGTAGCATCTTTCTTTGACTTCTGCTTCGCAGGTTTTTTCCTGAATATCAATTTTTCCAAACTTCTCGTTGGAATTTCGAATACAATGCAAATAAAGAAGGCGGCCGTTAAGGATAAAATTAAATCGAGGCTGAAGTTAGTGAGCTGCAAAAGATAAAAGTGGAATAACATTTGAAGCACAAGTATGTCAATATTATAATATAATTTTAAATTATGTGACACATATGTATATTGATTTAATGTATGTGTGTAGGTTTAGTATAGCATACACCAAGGGAAAAAAGTGGGACTTTTTACGCTAAGTTTAATTTTTTTAGTTTGATGCTTTCTTCAAATTTACGGAAATTCAAGAATTTCATGATGATTCACGTGAATGCAAAGTACCCAACATTTTCCGGAACTTTTCGATCATTTTTGGGAATTTATGGTAATTTATCGCTAATTCATGGTAGTTCCACACTTGAAGTATTCTCATTCACAATTTTACAATTTTCATTATTCACCTCTAACATCACTTTTTATTCCCTAGGGAGTGGAAAGTACTTTTCATTCCCTAGGGACTGAAAATTAGAACTTTGGACCTTCTTCACAGACATTAAAAAGGGCTTAGTCATGCGTGATATGTTTATGTAAGGTGTGTGTTCTATTAGGTTGGTCCAAAAATTTGTTGTTCGAATTTTTATAAATAACGCCCGGAAACTTGTTTGATTCCACACAGAAATAAGTCCATTTTTTGTTTGAAAAAAAAAGATGTTCCGAGATGGCGCTAGTCTCATGAAGTTTAACACGTATTTCACATAGGAAAAAAATACTTTTTTGTACATTTTATTCAGAATCCTGAATATTAGCTGAATAGAGTTAAAACTCAACATTTCTCTTCACAATTAGCCATAGAATTACAAATACAGTATTACTTTCCAAATACCAGCCTCATAAGTCTGTTTTATAGGGTCCCAAAAAACCCATGAGTGAAAAAATGGATTTTTCGAGTTTTTAGCGCCAATTATGATTTTTTGCGTTTTTTTCTTGAATGCAAATTATTTCTAATACATTAAATACTACTTCATATTGATAATCAGATGTTAAAATGAATTGTTTAAACAATTTATTATTGTTTTTAGCAATTTTCTCTTAGAATAGAGATAAAAGTCACGATTTTTTTTAAATGTCCCACTTTTTGTCCAATTTTCAATTAGAGAAAAGTAATTAATTAATTAGTTCATTAATTTCAACAAACATCATTGTTTAAACAATTTATTATTATTAATTATATTCAATTTGAATAATGCTAGAGAGTTGCGGCTTTTTCTGAAATTTACAACTATTTGTCCACTTTTTACATAAGGTGAGTTAATAATTAATTCAATTTAGCAACAAAAAAATTGAAACGAAATATTATTGTTAGTAACTATCTTCTTCTTTATTAATGCAATATATTATTATATATATATTAAATATATTATTAAGTTAAATAATAACTCATTCTAAATGAAAAGTGATCAAAAAGTTGAAAATTTCAGAAAAAACCGCAATGTCTAGCATATTATTCAAATATAATATTAATAACAATAATAATAAATTGTTCCAAGAATTATGCTTGATAACAATAATGAACCTCTCTCTAATTGAAAATTGGAAAAGAGGTAAACATTTTTTGAAAAAAGCGAAAATTTCTATCTCCATACTTAAAGAAAATTTGCTAAAAACAATAAAAAATTGTTGAAACAATTTATTCGAACATCTAATTATATAAAGTAGCGTTTCATGTTTCGGAAATAATTTGCAATTGAAAAACCGCAAAATAATCATAATTAGCGCCAATAACTCGCAAAACCCATTTTTTCACTTCTGGGTTTTTTTTGGGACCTTATAAAACAGTCTAATGGGGGTGATATTTGAAAAATATTATTTCATTCGTATCCATTTTTGTGTGAATTCGAACAAATTTCTGGGTGTTATTCCTGAAAATTCGAAGAAAAAAAATGTCCAGTACATTTTTGGACCACCCTAATGTTATATGTTTCTATTATTTAAAATTAACAAATTTTATTTTTAAAATTCACGTACTTGATGAAATATCCGGAAGTATGAAGGCGTCCTAGCAGTCTGGCAATTTGTTACTTGTACCACTATATGAACTAAGTAGAGACAAAAAGACAATCTGCTTAGTGGAAAGAAGATCGGCAAGGATAAAAACTTGTTTACGTATCCTGAAATTAAAAAATAGCATAAACGCTGCAATTTAAAAACAAATAAATTATAGACGTTTCATTAATCACGAGCATAAGAATATGCTCGAGAATAAGCTCGACCTTTATGTGCTTTGAGAATTTAATGAGCATTTATGTGCATTTTGAATAAGGATTTAAAAAATCGTATTTTCTACTTTTATTAATAATAATTACATTACTTAAATTTCGCGGAAAAATTGATCCCTTAAAATTGTGCCTTATTCAGGGTTGCTACAATATCCCAATTTCTAAATTCTTCTCTCTAAATCCGAATTAGTAGAAATGTTACTAATTCAATTAGTAGCATATTATCTAACTGTTAAATTAGTAATTTTATCACTTTCTACTAAATGAAATGGTAAGATTTAGGTTACTAAATGAATTAGTAAGGGTATTCTACTAATCTGCTCAGCAGAACCAACTTACTAATTGAATGAGTAGCAATGAATTGCTAGGGGAACATGGTTTAATAATTTGTCTAATGCTTACATAAAAATGTACTTAAAATAAGTTTTTGTCGATTTACACATTGAATATTTAGATCAGATCCCGAAATACAGAACATTCTGAACATTTTCTATATTCAAAACAAAACACAGCAGTGCTTTCTCAAGTTTAATTCAGTATTTCGTTGACTTTAGACAACTTTAACGAGCAAGACAAGCTTCATATTACTGTGTTCACCTTGTTTACAGAAAATTCATTTTTGTTGTTGTTTAAAGCCAATTTTTCAAAATGAAAATTTAACTATATTATATTTTTGTTTGAAAATTGATCGTTTTTAGTTGAAGATTCAAATATTCATCTCTTTGCTGGAAAAATCAACAGCTTGTTTGTAATTTTTTCTCCCTCTTGACTGATCACTATGAGTATTAATTTTTTTGTCTGGAAATTAAGCTTGTTCATTGAAAATTCACCTTTTTAGTTGAAAAATCAAGTATTTGGCTGAGAATTCATGCATTTTGTTGAAAAATCATCTTTTTTTTGGTAGAAATTTAATCTTTTTGGTTCAAATTTCAACACTTTGGTTGAAACTTTATCTATCTTGTTTAAAATGAAATATTTTTATTCTAAATTGTAGGATTTTGAAACGATTTAAATTTAATTTAATACAAGACCCACATCAATTTCACCCAAATATGCACTGAGTTTTAAGTATAAGAAAATACAATACAAATTTGTTTGATTGATTTATTTATTTATTAATCATAGACTGTAAAGACAAAATCAAGAAACAATTAATTATGTTTTTAATATTATGTGATTATTTCTTTATTCATTAGTGCCAATATATTCAAGAATATTTTGTAATATAATTTGTCACAGCTTTCTAAATTAAAAATATTAATTTAATCCCCAGAAACTGAAAAAAAATATTTATAAATACTTGCGAAACACAGTATACTTGTTACGAGTCAATTGTTAAAAAAAATGAGAAATATTTGAATAGCTGCGTACTATAAAAAAATTATACCTGGAAAAAAACTTGAGATATCTGGATAAAACCTGAAATTGTCAGGGAATTTTTTTTCAGAATTAGGGTAGACACCCTATTATACATTGTTGCTATTTTTACAGAAAATGATAATTATTTTTGATATTTTGCAGATTATTATATGCGATTCTTTCGTTTATTGCATTATGTTTGAATAGTTTTATCTAGCTAAAAAACAGTTACGACTTCGCAGTTGTTTTTGTCTTGTAAAATCTGTTAACGTTCTGAGGTTATTAATATTTTAGTTTTAATTATTACTATAACATGTTTTCAACTCAGATTGAACTAACTTTTTTTAATCGGATCTAATCCGACTTTAATAGTTTAT
>CAKNXH010063119.1:39268-51769 GCA_932178445.1 Andricus quercusramuli
GCTGATTCAAAGTTTTCTTTCAGTCGCCGTATGCTAGGCCACCTACGAAAAGGAAAAACCTGCTCCCAAACCTCGGAGGAAATGTACTTATTTAAAATATTCAATAGAATCTGTTAAAATATTTAATATTTTATATACTAGATACAAATTATTCATGAAGAAAAGACTTATATACAAATACTAAGAGGCATCAGAAATTTATATATAGTTATATACAAAGTTGATTATTTTCTATTAAAAAATTGTTTTAAAATATTGGAAAATCCTAAATGAATTTAAATTAATAAATAAATAAAGTAAATATTATATAATATAATGAAAAATATTATAAAGTTTAGACGATTTTCTTCTCGGATATTTAAAAAAGACACAAATAATGATTTGTCTGATTTGATTGCGCATGAATAATAATTTGTTGTAGTTAGTAGGAATGCATTGGGATTTACGTCTAAAAGCAGTGAATTTTACGATTTTCGCTAATTATTTTGAACTCAAAAGATTTAAAAAATCTTAAAGATCATCATCTTTTACCCAGAACTATCAGAAAATTATTTTTCTTTAACAAACTTTATTATTTTAACACTTTTGCCTTGCATTATTTGAATTCTAAGCCAACTGCATAGCTGGTGCCACCACACGGCGACCGTCAACTCTCATGACAATATTTTCCACAGGCCTCCACAGAGAAGTGGCATGGGGCTGGTTAACAGTTAGATAATATGCTACTAATTGAATTAGTAACATTTCTACTAATTCGGATTTAGAGAGTAGAAAAGATTTATCGGAAAGATATTCTTAGTTGACTCCGTAAACAAATTGTGCCTATTCCTTCAAAAATACCCAAACTCTGAATATGTTTATGAAAACTGTTTAAATAATTCATAATTATTGTGAATGTGCAAAGTATCGTAGAAAAGAGTTATTGAAAATACATTCTTGGCGATTATTATTATTATTATTATTATACCATTAAGCCTTTTCCCTTCCGGGGTAGGCGTGACTTAGTCGGTTGGAAGGTAGTGAAATAGGTATATAGGTATGAGGTTGATCGGTATATGGGTATAGGGTGGATGGGTATGTAGGTGTTATATATAGATGTTTTAGATTGATCTGGAGTTCTCGTGTTATTTATATAAATGACACGTTCACTCCGCAACACTGCTCCGACCCAGGTTGCTGATCAACCTCTCTAGCGATCACCCCAAATGAGGAGCCTCACAAAATTATTATGTATGGTTCCCCACTTGGGCCCATTAGAATCCAAGGTCTTTGTTTCAGGCATCATTCACTCTATTGTCACTCTGTTTATAAACTATTTGTCGCCACATATTTCTGTCCTGGCATACTACTCTAGCTTCATTCACGTCCATGCATTTTTTCATGCAGGCTCTTGTATTTCTATGGCTTCTTATGTCTCTTCGTATTAGTGTCTCATTCACAGATTCTAACCATTCTTTCGGCGGTCTACCTCTGGGCATTTTGCCATTTACTTTACCTTTATACACTTGCTTGATCAGTCGTTCATCTTTCATTCTTTCAAGATGTCCGAACCACCTTAGCTGATTTCTTTCCCATATGTCAACTAGCGTCTCCCCTGTACCACATTCTTTGAGGATTGTCTCGTTTCGTACTTTGTCCATCAGTGTTTTCCCGCATATTATGCGCAGAGGTTTCATGCCGATCGCGTTGATTTTACTCCTGTCTTTTTCTTGACATGTCCATGTCTCGCTACCGTATAGTACAGTCGGAACGAAAATAGAGTTATGTATGGCCATTTTAGCTTTTTTTGATATGTTTTTATTTGTGAGGATGGACCTTGCTCTACCGATAACCTGCTTACCCTTATTTATGCGCCTATCTAATTCCCCATCTATTTTTCCGTCGTTAGTGAATAGACTACCTAGATATACGTACTTGTCAACTTGTTCTAATTTCTCATCATTTAGGACTATGTTGCATATTGTTTTCTAACTTTTCCCCTCAAAACACCATGACTTTCGTTTTATTCACGTTAATTTTGAGGTCCATGTTCTTCATGCTTGTGTTAAGTTTATTCAACATTCTTTGCAAGTCTTCGACTGATTCTGCCATAACAATCTTGTCATCCGCGAAAGCCAACCCACGTATCTTGACGGTTTCGAGATCTAAACCTTTTTCGTCGAAGAGGGCAGTTCTAAGACACTTATCCATGAATATGATAAATAGCCACGAGGACATAACGCATCCTTGTTTCACGCCTTGCATAATATCGAACCATTCACTCTTTTTCCCATTTACCCTTACACTCGCTTTACTACCTGTATATATTGTTTTTATTGCTTGTAGGAGCCCTCCATTCACTCCATACTCTTTAAGGACTTCCCAAAGTTTACTTCTATTTACCGTGTCGAATGCTTTTTCTAGATCGATAAATGCACAGAAGACTTTCTTTCCTACTCTCAAACTTTTTTCTGCGACCTGTCTTAGGCTAAATATCTGATCCGTACATGATCTTCCTGGCATAAATCCACTTTGGACTTCCCATATTTTCTCTTCTGTAATTTCCATTACCCTACGGATAAGTATTTTTGAGTATATTTTACTTACGGTACTTAGTAGGCTGATACCTCTGTAATTACTGCAGTTGCTTTTATCTCCTTTTCTTTTGTATATTGGTACGATAATCGCTTTTCTCCAATCGTCAGGGACTTCTTCCGTTTCGATACATAAATTTATTAATTCGCACAACCTCTGTGAGGTACGTACTCGCCACCGTATTTAAGCATTTCAGCGCTAATATTGTCTATACCCGCAGCCTTACCGTTTTTCAAGTTCTTAATTATATCTCTGACCTCAGTGACACAGACTTTTTCAATTGGGTTTTCTAATGCATTATCTTCTATGTCGCAGTTTTGTTGTCCGATATTTTCACCTCCCAATAGTTCTTTGAAAGACTCTTTCAAAGCGTCTACTATTCCGTCTATATGATATAGCATTTCGCCTTTGCTGTTTCTCATGCTAGCAATCTCTGTACTTTTACTTTCCTTCAACTGTTTATATAATAGTTTCATAATTCCTTCAAAGCAGTTTATTATTTTATTCTCTTCTTCTGTTCTGATTTTCTCTTTACTCTCTTTGACGAGTCGTTTAACTTTCATATTTTTGTGTCTGTGATCATTTTTAAGTCTAGTTCTCTCCTCATCGCTAAGACCTGTCATGTTCAGCGTTTTATTGTGCGCTTCTTTCTTTTCTTTTTGGGCTGCCGCAATTTCATCGTTCCACCACGCATCGCCAGACTTTCTTCCTACAACCGCTGTACCACATACTTCGGTCGCAGTTTTGACAATGACATCCCGTAATAAAGTCCACGCGCGCTCTATATCTTTATTGCTTTTAAGCGCTTCCCACGTTGCCCTATCTATGCTTTCAGTTAACCTCTTTTTAAACTCTGTTTGCACTTCTTGTCTCTGTAAATTTTCAATTTTTATTCGTGTTTGTTTCGTTTTCTTTGTTTTCTTTGCTCTCCATCGCCGCCCTAAGTTTATTTTGCAGACTAAAAGGTAATGATCAGAATTGCATTCGGAACCCCTCATGACTCTTGTATCTTTAACTAGTTCTCTTAATCTTTCATCCGCAATAACAAAGTCAATTATGCTGTGGCTATTTCCTTTACGCCAGGTGTACATGTGGATCATTTTATGTCTAAACCAAGTATTTGTAATAAATAGGCCCTTTTCTAAGCATAAACTAACTAGCTTTTCCCCGTTATAATTTTTTCTTGTTGGATCTCCAAAATTACCTAGCACTCTTTCTGTATCTGTATCCTGACGTTGGACACCGACCCATCCGTTCATATCTCCTAGCAGAATTATTCTTTCACCTTGATCGCAAATACTTATTGTATCATTTAGAGTGTCCCAGAAGGCGTCCTTAACTTCCCTCGAATCGCTATCAACTGGTGCGTAGCACGCTATGATAAATAATCTTCTGATTCCTACCTTTATTCTAGCCCACAGCAATCTGGGTGATACAAAATTATGCTCTATGAGATGATGACTTGCTTTTTCATTCATAATTAAACCGACCCCTTGACTACGATGCGATTCGCTATCTGCTCCTGACCATATTTCACAACCGCCTTTCAACACCCCATTTCCTATTTTTCTAAATTCGCAACCCTTTTTCTTTATCTCACGTACACAAAGAATATCTAGTTTTCTTACGTGCATAGTTTCTCGTAGTTCTCTTATCTTAAGATCATTCACTCCTCTAGCATTCCAAACACCCAGTCTCCATTCATCGCCCGAAACAAGACCTTTACGTTTACCGTGTGCATGCCTTTGGTCAATCCGAGTTTCAGTCAGTTCCGTCAAAAAATGGAGCCCATTCATTGAAAAACGGCCGAACTCTTAATTTGTTGAATTAATTAATGGTTCTTGTAAATTTGGAAAGCATCATAGAAAAAGTCTCCGTAAAGATATTCTTAGTTCATTTTTCAAAAAAGTTGAGCCTATTCGTTGAAAAATAGCGAAATTCTGAATTTCGAGTGAAAATTGTTCGAATTGTTAATAATTATTGTTAATAATAAATAGCCAAACTCTGAATATTTTTATGAAAATTGTTGAAATAATTAATAATTATTGTATATTTACAATGTATCGTAGAAAAGAATTATTGGAAATACATTCTTTTTTGATACCCTATACTAATTGATCCTATTCGTTGAAAAAAGGCCAAGGTCTTAATTCGTTTAGGAAAATTATTTTAAAAATTAATAATTCTTAAAAATTTGCAAAGCATCATAAAAAAAGTCATCTGAAAGATATTCTTACTTAATTCTGTAAAAAAATTAGCCTATTTGTTGAAAAATACCAAAAACTCTATTCGTGGAAAAATGGCCAAACTCTGAATTTGTTTATGAAAATTGTTTGAATAAATTATAATTCTTGGGCATGTACCAAGCATAGAAAAAAGTCACCGGAAAGATATTCTTAGTTGACTGTTTTCTTTAAAGATAATTGAGCCAAGGATAAACACTTTTTTTAAATTCTCTAAACTTCTTTAACAAAATATAAATGAAGGTTTATTTAATTCTGCGTACCTCCGTAACCGTGAATAGATGTAAAAATAATCCAGGCAATACCAATAGCCCAAATTGGACGCGATATTGCGCCAAATATTGCTTCATAGACAACATCATATTCATAATCTACCCGTACTAAGGGCAAAAATCCCAAAAAGCAAAATAGTCCAGCAGCTGCTGCCAGGATCCACCCAGCAATAATGGTTCTCTGTTGAAAAATCATGATAAAATTGTTACTTATAATTACAATTTTATTTAGACGCACTGAAAAGTTTTGTTTGAAAATTCCCTGGTGACAAAAATTTTCACAAGAAAGTACAACATTTCTACAACTGAAATTCAAAAATTTTAAATCAGACTAAAATCAAATTCAAAATCCCATTTAACGTCCAACAATCAAGTCAATATATAGGATTCTTGAAAATGAAACAAGAATTCAACGATAAAATTTGGACAACTGCCACAAAATGCTCCTATTGCAATTCCTAAAGAACAAAATAAAATAAGAAAGAAACAAAATTTGCTTATTTATTTATTTTTTATTTTTTTCATTCTATTTTTTACTTTTTTTAATTTGTTCTTTAGGAATTGCAATAGGAGAATTTTGTGGTGGTTTTCCAAATTTTATCGTTGAATTCTTGTTTTATTTTCAGGAATTCTATATATTTCTACAACTGTAATTTTTTGTTCAAATATGCACTTTTTTGTAAAAAATGTAAAAAATTTAACAAGAAAATACATTTGAATACAAATAGCTAATTCTTTTTTGTATTTTCTGGTAGCAAAGTAAAATCGGTAGTTAAACAGATGTAAACTTTCGATTGAAACTTTATAAACTATTTTCAATTTTAAAAAAATTTCGTCATAATTGATTAATAATTGAACGCTCTTATTCAATTCCAAATCCTATTTAAATATTGTTTCAATCTATAATATTCCATTTTTAGCAATTCAATTTTAAATTTTTAAATTAAGTAAGACATTTTTTTAAATTTTTAGCAATATTTTACTTTTTATTCAAAATGAGCAATTATGAATCAAATATTAAAAACTAAACAATTTTAAACTGAATTATTTGAAATATAAAGCCTTGAATTGTTAATATTTCAGAGTGTTAAATTCAAACTTTGAACCTTACAATTTTAATTGTTCTATTTAACAAATTTTCAATACCTCAGTGAAATTATTGAATTTTTATGCATGAATAGCAATTGAAAAATTACCAATTTGGACAAAATTTGAGTTAGTTTAAGAAATATTCACTTTTATTTTTTATTTTTATTTTTATTTATTTTATTTTACTTTGACTTTTATTTAGTTTTGAGAAGATCAAAACTTAATTTAAAACTGGAAAAGATTTCAAAAAATTAAAAACTAAATTTACATTCTTGAAGATTTCGAAATAAAGTTTTGAAGATTTTTAAGAATCTTTAAAGGTTTTAAGAGAATAAAAAATCTTGAGTTTGCTTGAAAATTCAAAAAATCCAAAACGATTTTTTATTTCGAAAAATTAATGTTAAAGAATATATTTAAAAAGATAAAAAAAATTTGGTTTGTTTTATAAATGAAAATTGAACGAGTAATAATTTGGAAAATAATCGAGTAAATTTCAAATATATTTAGAAATTTTGAAAAGATTCCAAAAAAATTTTTAATGTCAAAAGATTTCAAAACGTTTAAAATACAATGTAGATTTTTGAATATTTCGTACACAAAATTTATAAGCTTTTTAATCATTTTGAAAGGTTTTCAATAAATAAAAAATTTGTATCAAAATTCTTAAAACCATTGTTTTCAAATTAAATTCAAAAGAATATTTAATAAGATTTCCAAAATTTTCAATAAAGAATCTGGATGATTTTAATGTAAGTTTTTTCTTTTGTAAGATTTTCCAACATTTTTTTGGGAAAGTTCCAAGATAATAAAATTATTATTAGATTCATAGAAAATTGAAAAATTATTTTGTTAGAACAAATTTTTCAGCAAATATTTAAAAAGATTAAAAAAAAAGTACAAAAAAGTACAAAAAGTACAAAATTCGTCTCAATAATAGAAGAAAGTTGTACTTTCTTGTAATTTTGGTTGTAATTTATTGTATTTTTGTTTAGATTCATGCAAAAATAGTTTTAGTTTTCTGTACTTTTTGGTACAAATTTTTCCACCACGGAAATAGTTGAATTTTTATCTTATAAAGGATAAATTTCTAATCACAAATGAAATGGTGCAATTTTCCGACGGAAAAATTGATTTTTAAGAGGAAAAAAAAAATTTTTGATTGGAAAGTTGAATTTTAAACCAAAGAGGTGAATCGTTAAAAAATATGAATTTTTAACAAACTAGGTTTGAAAATTTCGAAAGAAAGTTTTGAAGCTTTTTAAGAATTTCTAAAGGTTTTCAGAAAATAAAAAAATGAGTTTGATTGAAAATTAAAATAAATTAAAAATGATTATTTTTTTTCAAAAAATTAATTTTAGAGAATATATTCAAGAAGATTGAAAATTTTTATTTGTTTGATAAATGAAAAGTGAACAAGTATCAATTTGGAAAATTATCGAGTAAGTTTAGAATATATTCAGAATTTTTGGAAAGATCCCAAAATAATTTAAAATGTGAAAAAATTTCAAAACGTTTAAAACTCAATCTAGATTTTTCAAGATTTCGAACAAAAAATTTAAAAGCTTTCTAATCATTTTGAAAGGTTTTAATTAAATAAAAAATTTGTATCAAAATTCCTAGAAAAACTAACAATTTTGTTGTTGAAAAATTGATTTCAAAAGAATATTTAATAAGATTTTCAAAATTTTGGAAAAAGTATCTGGATGATTTTAAGCTAATTTTTTCACTTTTGTAGGATTTTCAATTAATTGTAGGAAAAATTCGAGTTCCAAGGTAATAAAGTTATTATTAGATTCCTGGAAATTTTTGTATTTATTTTTTTACAATAAAATTTTAAGGTCGTAATTTTCTTTGAATCTAAAAAAAGAAAGATTTCAAAACAAATTTTAATATGAAAATTAATGTTTCTAGCTTATTAAAATTGTTAAAAAAAATATAATTCTGAAAGTTTATAAATTTGTTGATTCATCATTCAATTCATAAATTTTAAAATGATAGCGTAGATTTGTATTTTTTAAATCTTCAACTGTACAAAATGCGTAAAAGTTAGAAATAAAAAATTTGCATTTCAGCGGATTTTAATTTAAAAAATTTCAATTGAAAAATTCTGTAGATTTTTATTTTTGCAAATTTTTGTAGTTGTAATTTTTTGTAAATTCTTGTAGGGAATTAAACCCACAATAAAATACAACAATGTACAAAGAAAATACAAAAAAGTACAAAATTTGTCTCAATAATAGAAAAAAATGGTACTTTCCTCTAATTTCGGTTGTAATTTATTGTATTTATTTGCAAATTTCTGTAAAAATGTTTTTAGTTTTTTGTACTTTTTTGCGAAAATTTTTCCACTAGGGTTGAATTTAAATTTTAAGTCTAGTATTTCAAATAATAAAGAAGTTTTCATTTTAAATTAGGAAAAAAAATTACAACTACAATTGACTAATAAATATAAAAATACCTTTTCCAGTTCTTTCGGCCCAGTAATTGCAAAATATCCCAGAAATATTCCTATAAGCCATGGACTGGCTCTAGTGTAAGGTTGTGTATATAGATTTTCAAACATCTCTAAAGTGTGTGCGAAACTGAAAATAATTATAATCAGTAATTATTTTTTATTTTCATTTTTTTTATACCATTGGTGGATTATTTATTACTAGTACTACTAGTGTGGGCTCACCACACCCACGACGGGCCAACAGCACGCAGTATTCCCGAACGGTCACCCATCCAAGTACTAACCGCGCCCAACACTGCTTAACTTCAGTGATCTTACGAGAAATTTTGTTTCCAGCATTGTGGATAATAACACATTTTCTAACATTTTTTTATTGAATTGTGTATTAAGGGGGTCATCCCGTGTGACAGCCTTTTTTTAAAATGGTTTTTTCGAAATTCTTTGTAGCGAAATTAAAAAATACAGAGCTTAAAAATTTTTACTATATATTTATTCAGTCTTTAGTAGGGGCTCTGAATTTTTATATGCAAAAATATGATCTTGATCGCGAGTTTCATTGAGCGAATGGCAACCATATAAAAAAAGGTAGGTAAATGGCGACCATGATTCTGTCAGAGTGGCTTGTCCAAAATCAAAAAACAAAATTGAATGTTAATCTTTGGGTGGATGGCTATCGCCGGGACTAGGATTTTTTGAAAATCTTGAAAATTCAATTTTTTATATGCTTTTAAACATTAAGACCCAAAATTTCATGATTTTTTGTGACTACTTTCTTATGCAAAAAAAAAACGGTTCAATATTTTTTGAAAATCTTAGTTCCGGCGATAGCCGTACGTGTGCTGAATGTACCATTAAAATTTGAAAGCAATCGATTGAACCGTTTTTGAGAAATCATGGTCGCTGTAACTTTCCAGCGACTTCGAATTTCGGAAAATTACTTTACCAGTATATTCTATACATGCTCTAGATTGGATTTATGCAAAAACAAAAAAAAAATCAATTTTTTGAAACCGTCACACGGGATGACCCCCTTAATGGAGACTGTTTAAAAATCAATAAAAACTGTGAAAACGACATAATACATATACGAATTTATATGTTTTTTCTTATGGCATAATTTTACTGTTTGTCATAAAACTTGCATTTATAATACACTTAATTTATATTTATTCAAATTTAATTTTTCCAGTTTTTTTCCATGGCATAATTCCCCTTTGACCTAACTTGTTTTTCAATTTATAGACATTCTTTACAACTTATCAGTTATCAACCTCATATTTTTTTAATTGTAATTTTCCAAAAGCTTGGTTTCTGAAAATCATCATTTGCTTTCGTTATTATTCTTCCGGATTCTCACTTGACCTAATTTATATATTTTGGAAATGCAATCTGTCATAATTTTTATATGACCGAATTTTTGAATTTTTTAACACCTTGTGCCAAAAATGTTATGAAATATAATGTCGATACGTAAGGTACATGGCAATGCAATTAAATAACGAGTGTGGAAATGGAATTTCAGACAAATCTAAATCAGTTTGAATAAAAATTACTGCTAATAAAAATTATTGGTAACGGCAATTGAAGAAAATGTATTGTACGTTAAATAAATTTAAATAGTACCTATTTATGGCAAATAAATAAATAATTTAGAGAAATAGAAATCAGGTTAAATGTAAATTATGCCTAATCAAAATAATATCAAATGTCAATTCGGATAAATGAAAATTATGTTAAATGGAAATTATCCCTGGTAGCAAAAATTTTTACAAGAAAGTACACAATTTCTACAACTGTAATTTTTTGTTGGAAAATGTACTTTTTTGTCAAGAAAAATGATAGAATTTGACAAATAAATACAGTTCAATACAAATAGTTAATTTTTTTCCATTTTCTTGTAGAAAAGAAAATAAGTTAACAATAAAGTACAAATTTCTACAATTTGAAAATTTGCATAACTTTTTATCAATACTTCTCACTTTGTTGTAAAAATCTATAAGGTATTACAGAAAACTATATAATTTTACATTTGTTTAATTCGGGTGTTGGATGTCATTGAAACACTTTTAATTTTACGTAAATTGCCGTGGAAAATTACAAATCTTTACAAAAAATACAAAATTTCACAAAAGTTGAAATATTGGGAAACTGCACTTAAAATTATGTTTTACATATCGATAGTTTTTTGTAGAAATGTACAAATTTAAAC
Source organism: Andricus quercusramuli (assembly GCA_932178445.1). Taxonomy (NCBI): domain Eukaryota; kingdom Metazoa; phylum Arthropoda; class Insecta; order Hymenoptera; family Cynipidae; genus Andricus; species Andricus quercusramuli. Next base: position 50,111 of record CAKNXH010063119.1, read on the forward strand.
AAAAAAATTTTAATTTTTACAAACAACACTTTTACAATCGGAATCAACGTTTCAATTCCAAATCATATTCAAATATTGCTTCAATCTTAAATATTACATTGTTAACCCATTTAATTAAAAAATTTTGTAATTAATGAAGAAAGTCTTTTTTTTATTATTTCGTGATATTTTACTTTTTATTTAAAATAAAAAATTAAAAATCCAATATTAAAAACTAAACAATTTTAAACTGAATTATTTGACATAGAAAGCCATGAATCGTTAATATTTAAGAGTATTAAATCAAAACTTTGAACGTTACAATTTTTATTGTTCTATTTAACAAATTTTTAATATGTTTTGAGAAGATTAAAACTAAATTTAAAACTGGAAAAGATTTCAGAAAATAAAAAAACTAAATTTAGATTTTAGAAGATCATGAAATAAAATTTTGAAGCTTTTTAAGGATCTTCAAAGGTTTTAGGAAAATAAAAAAAATTTCTTAAGTTTGCTGGGAAAATTTTGAATGATTTTTTATTTTGAAAAATTAATTTTGAAAGGATATTCAGAAAGAATAAAAAAAAAGTTGAATAATGAATGACAATTGAGCAATTATTGATTTGGAAAATAATCGAGTAAGTTCAAGATATATTTGGAAGTTTTGAAAATATTCCAAAAAAATTTTTAATGTCAAAAGATTTCAAAACGTTTAAAACACAACGTAGATTTTTGAAGATGTTCAACAAAAAATTTATAAGCTTTTTAAGCATTTTGAAAGGTTTTAAATAAATCAAATATTTGTACCAAAATTCCTATAAGAACCAATAATGATTTTTTCGTTGAAAAATTAATTGAAAAAGAATATTCAATAAGTTTTCCGAAATTTTCAAAAAAGAATTTGAATGATTTTAAGGTAATTTTTTTACTTTTGCAGGATTTTCAAAAAACTGTAATAAAAATTCGAGTTACAAGATAATAAAGTTATTATTAGATTCCTGGAAAATTTGAAAATGATTTTTGGTAATATGAAAAACTAAATTTAAGTCTTTAAAGATTATGAAATAAAATTTTGAAGCTTTTCAATGATCTTTAAAGGTTTTAAGAAAATAAAAAAGTTTTCTGGGATAATTTTAAATTTCTAGAAAAACTAACAATAATTTTTCTGTTGAAAAATTAATTAAAAAATAATATTTAATACAATTTTCAAAATTATAAAAAAAAAGAATCTGAGTGAGTTGGACAATTTTAAATTTCTAGAAAAACTGACAATAATTTTTCTGTTGAAAAATTAATTTAAACAGAATATTTAATAAAATTTTCAAAATTATCAAAAAAGAATCTGAGCGATTTTAAGGTATATTTTTTCCTGGAAAATTTGAAAATGATTTTTTGTAATATGAAAAACTAATATTAAGCCTTTAAAGATTATGAAATACAATTTTGAAGCTTTTTAATGATCTTTAAAGGTTTTAAGAAAATAAAAAAATTTTCTCAAGTTTGCTGGGAAAATTTTTAATTCCTCGAAAAACTAACAATACTTTTCTGGTTGAAAAATTAATTTAAAAAGAATATTTGATGAGATTTACGAAATCATCAAAAAAGAATCTAAATGATTTTAAGGTATATTTTTTACTTCTGCAGGATTTTAAAAAAATTGTTGAAAAAATTTGAGTTGCAAGA
>CAKNXH010063119.1:51779-68394 GCA_932178445.1 Andricus quercusramuli
TTCTGCAGGATTTTAAAAAAATTGTTGAAAAAATTTGAGTTGCAAGATAATAAAATTATTATTAGATTCCTGGAAAATTTGAAAATGATTTTTTGTAATATGAAAAACTAAATTTTAGTCTTTAAAGATTATGAAATAAAATTTTGAAGCTTTTTAATGATCTTTAAAGATTTTAAGAAAATAAAAAAATTTTCTTAAGAATACTGGGAAAATTTTAAATTCCTAGAAAAACTAACAATAATTTTTTGGTTGAAAAATTAATTCAAAAAGAATATTCAATAAGATTTCCAAAATTTTCAAAAAAGAATCTGAATGATTTTAAGTTAATTTTTTACTTTTGCAGGATTTTCGAACAAAATTTGTAAAAATTCGGGTTGCAAGATAATAAAATTATTATTATATTCCTCGAAAATTTGAAAATAATTTTTTTTCAACATGAAAAAGTAAATTTAGGTTTTTGAAGATTATGAAATAAAACTTTGAAGCTTTTTAATGATCTTTAAAGGTTTTAAGAAAATAAAAAAATGTTCTTAAGTTTGCTGAGAACATTTTAAATTCCTAGAAAAATTAACAATAATTTTTTGGTTGAAAAATTAATTTAAAAAGAATATTTGATAAGATTTTCAAATTATCAAAAAAGAATCTGAATGATTTTAAGGTATATTTTTTACTTCTGCAGGATTTTCAAAAAAATTTGGTAAAAATTTGAGTTGCAAGATAATAAAATTATTATTAGATATTTGGAAAATTTGAAAATGATTTTTTTAAATATGAAAAACTAAATTTATGTCTTTAAAGATTATGAAATAAAAATTTGAAGCTTTTTAATGATCTTTAAAGGTTTCAAGAAAATAAAAAAAATTTCTCTAAGTGTGCTGGGAACATTTTAAATTCCTAGAAAAACTAACAATAATTTTTTGGTTAAAAAATTAATTTAAAAAGAATATTTGATGATATTTCCAAAATTATCAAAGAAGAATCTGAATTATATTAAATAAACTTATATTAAATTGATATTACATAGTTATAATATGTATAATATATGTATGTATTATATGTATTATATAATATTGCAAAAAATGAAATTTTAATATAAATGATTTATTAATTCATTAAAATTGTGTAGTAAATTCATGAATAATAACTGAGCCTAACGTATTCATTACATGAAACGATGAAAAATATTTATTCACAATCTAATCGCAAGTATAATCACACGCAATTTATAATGATTTCATAACAACCTTGGTGGAACAAATTTTACAAAAAAGTACAGGAAACTAAAAAAACTTTTTTTTCAAACGTATAGCAACCGATCGGACATCATCCATGATTCCATGTCATTGAAAAGTATGTCATTGCAATATTTTTAAGATTTCCTATCCTAGGTCGCAAAAGATTAGAGCACTTGAAAATAAAATGTTTTCATTTGAATTTATAAAAACTAAACCGCGAATTGAAGCACTCAAAGTGAAATAATTTCGAATTTTAAACTTTTCAAATTAAAGCTTTAAAAATGTTAATTCAAATGCCCAGTAATTTTCGCGTATAAAATTGAAGCTTTTATAACTTATATATTAAAAATTTGTTAAATAGAACAATTAAAATTGTAACGTTCAAAGTTTTAATTTAACAAGTATATCAATGACTCAAGGCAATATATTCCAAATAATTCAGTTAAGAATTTTTTAGTTTTTGATAATTGATTTATTTATTTTTTTATTAATTGGAAATGAAAAGTAAAATATTGCTAAATATTAAAAAAATTTGTCTTCCTTAATTAGAAAATTTCAAATTAAATTGGTTAAAAATGGAATATTTTAGATTGGAACAATTGATGCGGATTCTAAAAGTATTGTTTGTAAAAATTAAAAATTTTTTTGTTCAAATTTTTACGTTTCCACAACAAAATTACCGGCATGTAAACATAATTTTTTCAGTAATTTGTCTACATTTCTAATCCAGTCGCAGATGTTCTTGTTTATCATGATATGCGCGTTATATTTCGGCCGGTCTCAGTTCGTGGCGCTACCACAGTGATGTATTATAGAGCTTGAAAAAATATAAAGTAAAAATTAATTGAAATTTATAATAAAAATTATAGTTTCATGCTTCTTATTTTCTTAACTGATTAATTAATCATTTTTTAAAAGTTTGTGTTACAGAAAGATTGAATTTTAATTTGTTTAGATTAAGTACATAAATTGATTATTCAATTGAAGGTCATATAATTGAATATTGACTATAATTTTTATAATAACAGATTATTTATATTTAGAATACCTCTATTCCAATTGTATAATTTTTGTAAATTTTTTGATGTTGTGAAATAAGTATCTGAATTCTGCTTTCAATATTATATGTACATATTTTTCACTTTTCTATGGAATTAGCTTAAAAGGTTATTATTAATTCCAAATTTCAGAAAAATATCAAGTCAAAATTATTCGAATGTTTTTATTAAAATCACTGCTTATTGCTTTTTACGTTGTGGAATGATTAATTAATATATACATCTAGTCACAATATTCAATTACGTAAATATTGAATCTGAATTAATTTTAATTAGATAACATGAATTGATTATTCACTTCAAGGTTATCTGGATTTAATTTTTAAAATTCTAAGTACATATGTTTTGATTTTTTTAATAAAATTTGTGTAAAAGGTTATAATTAATTTTAATTTAAGTAATGCAATCAAACATTTTTAAAATATGAATTAAAAATTAATTCAATATTTAAATGAAAATATTTGTGTAATGCTTCTTATGTTTTTAAATGATTGATTAATTTGCTTTTATTAGAACATGAATTTTCTGGAATTTTTTCAAAAGCTTATTAATAAATCAAAATATTCAGAAATAAAAGTTAAAATTTATAAAAAAATATAAAGTAAAAATAATTTGATTGTTTCGATGAAAATAATTGCTTGAGGGTTCTTATGCTGTGAACTGTTTAATTAATTTTAACCACAATATTGAATTACATAAAGATTGAATTTAGATTGTTTTAAATTCAGAAACATATAAATTGATCATTTACTTTAAGGTTATGTAATTGAATAATTGATATCATTTGCTTAATAAAAGTTTATTTAAATTTGAAATATCACCAATTACATTATTTTTGAAATGATCCTGGTGTTGTGAAACGAGTGTCTGCATTAAATTTTCAATATTATATGTGAATATGGTTTAATTTTTTTCTGAAATTAGTATGGAAGTAGGTTACTAATATATTAAATTTTCAGAAATGATGGTGATTTTTTTTTAAATGTAGTGCACAAATTATTCCAATGTTTCAAAAGAAATTATTGTTGAATGCTTATTATGTTATAAACAGATTAATTCATTATTAGCCGATTATTTTTTTACAAATTTTAAATTACATTATTGAATTTTAATTTAATTTTTATTAGGTTACATAAACTGATTATTTACTTCCAGGTTATGTTATTGACTATTAACTATAATTTGTATAATAAAAGTTTATTTATGTTTGAAATACCTCTATTCCAATTATATATATATTTTCAATTTTTGGATGTTGTGAAATGAGTTTCTGCATTTTCATTTCGAAATTATGTGCACATATATTTTGATTTTCTCTGGAATAGTTTAAAGGGTTATTAAAAATTCAAATTTTCAGAAAAATATGAAGTAAAAATCATTACAATGATTCAATGAAAATAATTCTTCTATGCTTTTTGCGCTATGAAATCAAGAATTTGATTGGTCAAGAAATTTGAACGAATAAGTAGTGATTCGAAAATTGAGTAAAGGAGAAACATGAATACAAAAGTTTGCGTGCACTTGCGCGCGCACGTAATAGTCTAGTCCTATAGATGAAAACTCGTAATTTCATCGAGAAAGATTTTCTGTTAGTATACTAAGTCATAGGGTGACCTCAATATTTTAAAATCAAAACTAACAAAATTAAAAGACTAGATTTCTCATTTTATCAATCGCCGATAATTATTTCGTTCATTTATTTTCACTATTACTTTCAATGTAAATTGTTTTTGAAGATATTAAATCTTTGGTTGCTATGACTGACTTTCTCAATACACGGCGTAAAATAAAGTGTATTTCAGTAATTTTTCTACATTTCGAATCCAGTCGCAGATGTTCTTCTTTGTCATATGATATGCGCGTTATATGTTGGCATCTATACTATATTCTACTCGATTAGATTAGATGAATGACAAAATATTTGTATATTGTGAACTGATTAATGAATCATTAACTGATTCTATCAAAACTTACATTTTCTGGAATGTGTTTAGAAACTTATTGATAATTCAAATTGACCGAAATGAGAGTTCAAATTTGAAGAAAGAAAAACATAAAGTAAAAATTATTTGAATATTTCAATGAAAAGTATAGATTAATGCTTAAATGATTATCTGAATTCAATTTTCAAAATCATATATTTCATGTTTAAAAAATATAAAGCAAAAATTATTTGAAAATGATAGTTTCATGCTTTTTATGTTGTAATCAGTTTATTTAATTATTGGTTAATTAATTTTGTTAAAAAACTTTAAATTGAATAAAGCTTGAATTTAAATATTTTTTTCCAATTAAGTAACATAAATTGATTATTTACTTGAATGTTATTTAATTGAATATGGGCTATTATTTTTTAAATAAATGTACCTATAGAAAGGAAATCTCAAGTTTGAAGGAGAGTATATCATGTAAAAATCATTAGAGTGCTTCAATGAAAATAATTGTTTCATGCTTTTTATGTTATGAACTGATTAATCAATTATTAACTGATTCTATTGAAACTTACATTTTCTGGTATTAGTTTGTGAATGTTTTAATGAAATGTTATAGTTTAATAATTTTCACTTAAAAGTTTATTTACATTTAAAGTACCTCTATTCCAATTATGTAATTTCTGGCAATGTTTGTGATGTTGTGGAATGATTATTTTTTTCAAATTACTATAAAAGGTTGCTAATAAATCATATTTTCATAAATTAAAGTGAAAATTTCAAAAAATGTAAACTAAAAATTATTTAAATGTTGGAATGAAAATGATAGCTTAATGCTTGAATGAGTATCAGAATTCAATTTTCAAAATTACATATAAATATTATTTTTTAATTTTTTAGAAAATTACTATAAAAAGTTAATAATCATTCAAATTTTCAGAAATGAAATTTCAAGTTTGTAAAAAATATAAAGTAAAAATTATTTCAATGTTTCAATGAAAATAATTGTTTGATGCTTTTTATTTTGTGAGCTGATTAATTAATTATCAACTGATTCTATTAAAACTTAAATTTTTCGAAATTACTTTAAAAGGTCAATAATAAATCAAATTTTCCTGAATGACAGTTAAAATTTTTAAAAAAGTAAAAGTTATTTGTATGTTTCAATGAATATTAAAGCTTAAAGCTTCTTATATTGTGAAATTATTAATTAATTATTAGCTGATAATTTTTGTCGCTATATTGAACTAAATAAAGGTAAAAGTTCAGCTTTTTTTAGATTAAGTAACATAAATTGATAATTTAATTTAAGGTTATATAATTGAACATTGGATATAATTTTTATATTAAAAATTTATTGATATTCAAAGTACCCTTATTGTAATTACATAATTTTTCAAATGTGCCTGATTTTGTAAAATGAGTATCTGAATTTAATTTCAAAAACTATATGTAAATATGTTTTATTTTTTCTGAAATTAGTATAAAATGTTATGAATAAATGAAATTTTTAGAAATGAAAGTAAAAATTTGCAATAATGTAAAGTAAAAATTATTGGAATGTTTTGATGAAAGTTATAGTTTAATGCTTTTTATTTAAAATTTTTGTGATGTTGTGAAATAAGTATCTGAATTCTGCTTCCAATATTATATGTACATATATTTTACTTTTCTATGAAATTAGTTTAAAAAGTTAATATTAATTGAATTTTGCAGGAAAATATAAAGTAAAAATTATTCCAATCTTTCAATTAAAATAACCGTTTATTGCTTTTTGTGTTGTGAAATGATTAATTAATATGTACATATATTTTGATTTTTTCTGGAATCAGCTTTAAAGGTCTATCATGAATTGAATGTATAGAAATGCATTTTCAAATGAAAAAATATATATATAATGTAAAAATTATTTGAATGTTCCAATGGAAATAAATTTTTAATGCTTTTTATGTTGTGAACTGACTAATTATATATGAACTGATTCTACTGAAATCTACAGTTTTTGTGATTACTTTAAACGATTATTAATAAAATAAGTTTCCAGAAATGAAAGTTCAAATAAAAAAAATTAATAGAGTACAAATTATTTGAATATTTTAATGAAAATTATAGTTAAATCCTTCTTATTTTGTGAAATGATTAATTAATTATCAGTGAATTTATTTCTTTCACAATATTAAATTACATGAAGATTGAATTTTAATTTTTCTCTATTAAGTAACATAAATTGATCATTTATTTCAAGGTGACGTAATTAAATATGGGCTATGATTTATATAATAAAAGTTGATTTTTTATTCAAAATACCTTCATTACAAATATGTAGTTTTTTTAATGTTTGCGATATTGTGAAATGATTTTCTGAATTCAATTTGCAAAACTATATGGACATATGTTTTAATTGCCTTCTAGAATTAGTATAAAAGGTTATCAATGACTCAAAGTGTCAAAAATACAATGTTAGAATTCAAAAAATATATAAATTCAACATTATTTGAATATTTCAATGAAAATAATGTTAAACCTTATTGTCCACATTGATTAATGCGGACATTTTCATGTCTACATTAGCACCACCACGCCGCCTTCCTTCATGATATATTTCGTGAATTTTCTTATATCTCCATTTAATAATAACAGGAAAAATTTTCAAAGACACATTATTGGTACTTAAATTTATAATTATATTAAATTGATATTTGTTTCCGGATTTATTATGTTGTTCAAGTCGTGCACTTTAAATCTTCAAATGATGTCTCGCCCTTTACTGTTAATAATAGTAATCGTAAATGAAATAATTCTAAGTTACATGGATTCACTAAATACATTAATTCAGAATCTGATTTCAGCAAGAATTTGAGTAGTCAAAAACTACTGTGAGAAATAAAAAGTTATTCCAAAATTGAGTAAATGAGAAAAATGAATAGAAAAGTTTGCGCGCGCACGTAATAGTCTAGTATTTCCTAAAACGCATTCTCTCCTTTGCCTGCTTAGTCAAGCTTTGTTGATAAAATACCGATACGGACCCATATCAGTTCTCTGAAAGAACATATTGTGTCGCACTCATGTTACGCATCTACACTTAGAATTATGCGAATTATATTCCATGAAAAAGAATATTAAAAATTGAAATTTCATTATGAAAAATGCATTATTTTGACACTTATCATTATTATTACACATCTAAGTACTCAAAACTTATAAGACAAATATTGAACATTGTTTCTTTTTTTCAAATTAGACACAGCATATTTTTCTCCTGTTTGTAAATAATTTGCAAAGAGAAAGAGAAAGAGAGAGAGAGAGAGAAGCAAGCCTTCGTTCTGTGACATGAGACACAGCGCGTGTGTCAGAGGCCTGCGTTACACTTTCTAGTCGTGGTTTCATTTGAATCAGGCGCGACTCCCCATATCGAGGTCTAAGATGTTACCACATCAATAATATAGCTTCAACACCATTACTAATCTAACTAACATCAATAACACTTATGCAAAAAAAAAAAAAAAAAAAAAAAAAAAGAAGTTATGTTAAAGTTTATTTTACCTTACTTCCACTGAGGTTAGAGAAAATGAAAACTGATTCACTGCAAGAACAGTGGCAGGAGTTATCACTGAAGCGAAGAACAAGATCCCCAAAATCCATAATCCTATTTTTGGTTTTTTAGACATTGGATATAAAATAAGCGGGGATATCCAGAAGAGCTGCATGTCAACAGCTGTTGACCATAAATGTCCCAAACACTGTAATTTGATTTGTTAATAGTTTATGTATCAATTATTAAACCTTAAAATTACCTTGGTGGACATTTTTTTGATAAAGTACAGAAAACTATTTTCACAGGAATCTACAAATAAATACAATAAATTACAATCAAAATTACAGAAAAGTACAACTTTTTTCTATTATTGAAACGAATTTTGTACTTTTTTTTCTTTTTTTTGTACATTATTGTGTTTCGTTGCAGTTCTAATTTTTCTACAAGAATTCACAGGAATTTAGAGCTTTTGCAGCCAATTTTTTTCAGCCATTACAAGAAAGCTGTTAAGTTTGAACTTTAAGGGAATGGTAGAATATTAAAAGACAATAATGAATTATCGTTATTGAAAAAAAAAAATTTACGTTTAAAATTTTTTGTCTTCAAATATATAGCAATCGAATGGATACCATATATGTCATTTAAAGTTATGTTATTGTAATGTTCCCAATATTTATCATCCTAGGTTGAAGAAGAACAACTTTTTGAGTGCAAACCAAAATTTAGTAAATCAAATTAAAAGACTCTTGAAAATAAAATTTTTTTCATTCAAAGTTATAAAAACTGAACCGCAAATTAAAACATTGACAGGGGAATACTTTTGAATTTTGAAATTTTCAAATTAAAGCTTAAAAAAATGTTAATTCAAACGCCCAGTAATTTTCGTGTATAAAATTAAAGCTTTTGAAACTTTTCAACTGAACATTTTTTTATTAAAAACTTATACATTTTCAAAATTATATCATTTACAATAATTTTAAGCTCGAAACATTAATTTGTACACTAAAATTTGTTTTGAAATCTTTTTAAATATTCTCTTTAAAGTTTGTGAAAACAATCATTTAAAAATGTTCCAGGAATCTAATAATGATTCTATTATCTTGCAACTCTAATTTTTTCCTTAAATTTTTTTGAAAATCCGGCAAAAGTCAAAGAACTACCTTAAAATCATTCAATTTTTTTTTTAATTTTGAAAGACTTATTAAATATTCTTTTTAAATAATTAAAAAAAAAGTTATTGTTAGTTTTTCTAGGAAGTTTGATACAAATATTTTATTTATTCAAAACCTTTCAAAAAGCTTATAAATTTTGTATTGAACATCTTCAAAAATCTACATTGTGTTTCGAATGTTTTGAAATCTTTTCACGTTTTAAATTCATTTTGAATATTTTCAAAACTTCTAAATATATTTTAAACTTACTCGGTCATTTTCCAAATTATTAATTGTTCAATTGTCATTTATTATTAAAAATTGTTAAAACTCTTTTTAAATATTCTCTTAAAATTAATTTTTCAAAATAAAAATCATCAGAAATTTTTCCAGCAAACTTAAGAAAATGTCTTTATTTTCTTAAAACCTTAAAAAGATCCTCAAAAAGCTTCAAGGACTTCAAAGGTTTTGAGAAAAAAAATCCTAACTTTGCTGGGAAAATTAAGAATGATTTTTGATTTTGAAAAATTAATTTTAAGAGAATATATTAAAAAACACTTTAAAATTTGTTTAAATAATAAATAACAATTGAACAATTATTAATTTGGAAGAGAATCGAGTAAGTTTGAAATATATTCAGAAGTTTTGAGAAGATTCCAAAATAATTTAAAGCGTGAAAAGATTTCAAAACATTAAAAACACAATGTAGATTTTTGAAGATGTTGAACACAAAATTTATAATGTTTTTAAGCATTTTGAAATGTTTCAAATTAATAAAAAATTTATATCAAAATTTCTAGACAAAACTAAAAATTTTTTTTTTCATTTGAAAAATTAGATTTAAAGGGATATCCAAAATGTTCAAAAAAGAATCTGGATGATTTTAAGATAATTTTTTTAGGTTTTCAGGATTTTAAAAAAATTGTAGGAAAAATTCGACTACCAAGATATCAAAATTAATTATTAGATTCCTGGAAAACTTCAAAATGATTTTTCTAAGCAAATTTGTTAGAGAATATTTAAGAAGATTTCAAAACAAACTTTAATGTAGAAATTAACCTTTTGTAGCTTAATATTGCTCAACATGATATAATTTTGAAAATTTATAAATTTTCTTATTCATCTTTCAATTCATAGCATTGAAAATGATAGCGTGCATTTCTTTTTTTGTTTAATACTTTAATTGTACAATGTATAAAAGTGAAAAACTGAAATTTTGCAGTTTAACGGCTTTTAATTAAAAAGTTGTAAGTTGAAAAGTTTTAAAGCTCTCATTATATACGCGAAAATGTCTGAGCGTTTGAATTAACATTTTTTTAAGGTTCAATTTTTAAATTCAAAAGTATTCCACTATGAGTGCTTTAATTTGCGGTCACAAATGAAAAAAATGTTATTTTTAAGAGTTCGAAACAAGTTTTTTTGCAGACAAAAAGTTGTTCTTTTGCAACCTGGGATAAAAAAAATTAGAAAAAAGTTGCAATGACATAATTTTTAATATGGTGTCAAATCGATTGCTACATATTTGAAGAAAAAAATTGAAACGTAAGGTTTTTTATTTGAAACAGCTGTCTTGTAATAGCGATCATGTAAACATCTTAATTTAAAATTATCTCATCGTAATATTCTAAATATTTCTCATCCTGGGCCGAAAAAGAACAACTACAATAAACTACAAAAATGTACAAAAAAAAATACAAAAAAGTACAAAATTCGTCTCAATGATAGAAAACAGTTTTACTTTCCTATAATTATGGTCGTAATTCATTGTATTCCTGTGAATATATAATAATGATTAATAAAGTGAATAATACCTGTGAAAATAGTTTTAGTTTTCTGTACTTCTTCGTAAAATTTTTCCCACCAGGGTTTCTACACAAGTATAAAAAAAACTCACATGAGAAAAACTCAAATGGCCCTTTTTATTCACCACGTTATTCACAAACAATAGGACTGCCCACAATTGTTCACTACATGCATCGGACAAAAGGTCCTTGGTGGTTTTCTTCCATTTTGGTCCGGATCCAATAAATGGAACAATATATATCGACGTGAAAATGAGTGCTGCTATTGCTGGCATTAGTCTTAAATAAATGAAGATAATATATTTAAAATTAGACACGAAGCATTATTAGATTAACAAACTCGAGTATACAGATTAACTAAATAGAACTAATTTTCGAGTACAGTTATGTTGTGAAACAATTTATTAGGGAAATATTTTAGTTATATATTTTGGTCCCATGGATTTAGTGGTCTTGGTTTATCCACCATCCTATGCCCATCTTCGATCGTCATACTATAGCATACGCAGAAAAAAATTCTGCTAAAGTTACAGGATTTTCGGTTAAAATAAGGACGGCATAGATTTTCTGTAAAGATTACCAAATTTTCTGCACAGTTCACAGAATTTACAGTTGTTTTATAAATTTACGTATATTTATGACACAAAAGTGTTGGCATCGTTCTTCTTGACTTAGAGAAATGAACTATGTTCGGGGTCGAATTTTCCGCTCCGATTTCGACAGATTAAAAAATTAAAAAGAAAATTGAAGTAAGATTAATAGGTATTTAGAAGATTTGAAAAGATTAACAAATAATTGAAGACTTGAAAAGATTTGTGAAACTGTATCATTTATTTTTAGGTTGCTTCCAAACTTCTAAATGTCCTAAATATCTTCTTCCAACTAACTCATTTTGAATAATATTTTGTGAAACACTATAAAATACATTTTTTTTTTTTAATTTCCTTGATTCTTTTTCAACATGTTGCAATCTTCAAAAACCTTACAGAACTTTCTCAAAAATCTTAGGAAGATTATGTTCATATAACTTTAAAAACAAACTGATGATACTTATTTTCATTTGCTCAGATCTCAGAATCTGATCTGAGCTCGGATTTAAGTGTGAAGAAACTTGTAAGAAAAAGCCATTCTAAATTTCATTTTTGCATTAAAAATTATTTTGCTCCTTAATTTTGAATATAACAACATTATCTTATGCATAAAAGACAATGCGGTTTTATATGTCTTGATGAACAGCACATTAATATTATGGAATTACCTTATATAACCTTATATACCTTATATACCTTATATAATAAAAAATTACCTTATATAACGATGTAAATAATATTCTCCGATATTAAATTTTTTTTTTCCAATCATATAATTTTTTAGAAATGAATAAGATACCAAAAAGCCGCTAATTGTTAGAAAGGTATCAACTGAGTAATATAGCGGCGCTATAATAAAACTTTGCCAGATTGGTAACTGTAAAATAAAAAGATCATATCTGATAAAAAAATGATAAGTTCATTCAATGTCATTTCGTCGTTGTAGACTATATTTCTTATAATTTTAATATTCATCAAATAATTATTAGATAAAAGTTTTCGGGACTTAACTATAACGTATTTCTCCCAAAAAATTTTTAATATAAAAACTCGATGCTATGTAGAAGTTTCTATGGAAAACACCATACATGGAAAATTCGCTTGAAAGATAATGTTTTCCTCCCTAAGGGGACGTTCAAAAAATACAATTCCTTGAAAACATATAAGAAAGAATAAAGGAAGGTACAAGAAGTTTGGTAAGAAATTGGCATAGAAGCATCGTTGATAGTTCGCTTAGAAAGTCATTAGAATAGAAAGACTTGGTCTTGGATTCATCTTGAATATAGATATTTTTAAGTAGATGGTAAGAATTTATGATATACTTGTGAGTAAAAAAAAAGATAAAGAAAGGTTAAAATGTATGAAAAGTAAGAAAAAAAGTGCCATAAATATTGGTAAGTTTAAAACCATGTTTGTGTTATAATTACTTTATACGTAAGCTATCAACGATGCTTTTATGACAATTTCCCACTAAACTTCTTGGACCTTCTTTTATTCATTTTTATGTTTTAGAGGTATTTTTTTTAACTACTTCATATTGTCTCTTAGTCTCTTTCAAAGCTTATTTTTTGTTCACACTTATATTTTGTCAATAATCTACCTGATAAGGGTGTGTGCATTACATTTTTCCGAATAATTGACCATTCATATTCAGAAGCCATCGTTATGATTCGGAAAGTGTATGGTACCATAGACTCATCACGTGATGAGTCTATATGGTTGATTTTAAAGGTCTAGGCTAAAAATAAAGGACTCATTAATACTTACGTAAGCTACGTCTATATTGTTAGCATGCAGACTTCCTGCCCGAGTGAGAACATCATGTCCAAAAATTATAATGGATGTGCTTAAAAATCGCATGCCATGAAGTGCTGATATAGAACCGGGGCTATCTTCCATACTCAAAATATCCTTTGTGACCTTAATTAAAGATATCTCACTAAAAACTTTTGGAATTTGAATATCAAGAATTCCATTTCTTTGAAGCCAATCCAGAATCGTGCAAATTAGGAGAAAAAGAAAAATAGAGACAATGACAGTCCTGGAAAACACATCAAGATTTGTGATAGGATTAATAGACAAAAATGTTAAATGTGGGCGTCTGCATGAAAAAGGCCCTTATGGCCTTTTTCTTTCACTTACGGTTGCTTTCAGAACATAAGTAGAGTGCTAATAGATTCAATGTAGGTCCCAGAATCATCATGTACTTAAGCCCGGAAAAAATAATGTTAACCCTTATTTACTCTCTTGAACTGAACAAGTGAAATTATAACTGGTTGAATCAGTATTTTGAATTATCACTGGTGAAACTCCAGTCGTTTCGAGTGAAAACGAACCTAATTGTGTGCTTGTGTCTGCGTGTTATAAATATTTGGCGCCTGGCTGCAATACACAGGGGATATAATATTTTTGCTTGGAAATGGGATGGCCCCTGGCCATTTGGGTTTGACTTTGAGCGACGCGACACGTTGACATAACGACGGGCCTTGCTACAATCAGACGAAACATATTGTGTATATCCCATTATTACAGCCTGGCATTCATTTATTGTTGTGAGAGTAAAGTGCGGTTTCTAAAAGATAATTTTGGATTTGTTACCATGATAGTGATGAATGATATGCGTCATATCTAACCAGCTGGTAGACTTGTGGCTGTTTCAACCAGTGAGATTTCATTGGTTCATTTTAAGAGAGCAGAAAAACGCAAATATCCCCAAAACTAAAACTGCACTTTTAAAAACATTTCTGTTGGAAACTTCCAATAAATGTATTGGAAGTACATTTTCAAAATGTAAGGTGAAGCTATTATACGTCACAGTAAATCCCCAAGATATTATTTATCTGAAATTGGATAACAACGCTGCAAACAATTGAAAACTAGAATTATCCGACGACAGATAATTTTTATCCGCCTCGTGATAAAAATTATTGTATGCCTTCGGATACTTGTAGTTTTCAATTGTTTGCAACGTTTTAATCCAACTTCAAATAAATAATATTTCGGTGATTTACTGGGATAATGTTGCAGTTCTCAAATGCTGGCATTGGTTTGGTACCTCACGTGTATTGGAATTTTACAATACAAGTCTAGTAGATAGTAATACTTCAGTATCATATTTACGGCTGGATATTTCGACACCTGTTGAACCGAAAAATTAAAAACAAAAATGTAAATCATGTCTCAGGAGACTTGTTCCAAGTTAAAAAAAAAATTCTGACGGAGCCGAAACATTTGCTAATATATAGTATATAGCGAGCGTATCCATCGAATTAAAGAAAAAATCCTCAAATTCGCGGAATTCATGGAAATTGTGGAATGCACGGAATTCAAGGAATTTGCCAAATTCATAGAATCCCCAGAATTGTTGAAACTCACAGAATTTGTGGAATTCACGAAATTGAAAGAATTTAAGCAATTCAATGAATTCACGAAATTCACGGAATCCACCAAATTCATGAAATTTAAGGGATTCGTGGAATTCATGGAATTCACAGAATTTATGAAATTAAACGAATTAAAGGAATTCACGTGAATTCCTTGAATTCCACGAATTCCATAAATTCCTTGAAATCCATGAATTCCTTGTATTTCATGTATACCGTTAAGCCATTTCCCTTTCGGGGTAGGCGTGACACTACCCGATTCGGGTAGTGTTTCTAGGTGGATAGTTTCTTGTAGTAAATTACTACAAGTGTGGGTTCACCACACCCACGACACGCCAACAGCACGTAGTTAGTAGTATTCCCGAATTTCATTGATTTTTTTAAATTCCATCAATTCCATGAATTCATTGAATTCCATGAATTTCTTGAATTCCATAAACCCCGTGAATTCTGCAAATTCCACCAATTCCATGAATTCCTTGAATTCCAATAACTTCGCGAATTCAATGAATTCCATGAATTTCGTAAATTTAGTGAATTCCGTGAATCCCATGAATTCCATGAATTCCGTGAATTTAATAAATTCCGTGAATTTCATCAATTACGTGAATTCCATCAATTTCGTGAATTCCTTCAACGCTATGAATTCCATTAATTGCGTGAATTCCGTGAATTCCATGAATTCCATGTATGTATGCATACCATTAAGCCATTTCCCTTTCGGGGTAGGCGTGACACTACCCGATTCGGGTAGTGTTTCTAGGAAGATAGTTTCTTGTAGTACATAACTACAAGTGTATGCTCACCACATCCACGACGAGCCATCAGCACGCAGTATCCCGAACGGTCACCCATCCAAGTACTAACCGCGCTCAACACTGCTTAACTTCAGTGATCTAACGAGAAGTGGTTTTTTCAGCGTGGTATGGCCGTTGGCCATTATGGCCATGAATTCCACGAATTCCATGAATTCCACGAATTCCATTAATTCCACGAATTCCATTAATTCCACGAATTACATGAATTCCATGAATTCCGTGAATTTCATAAATTCCGTGAATTTCATCAATTACGTTAATTCCATCAATTTCGTGAATTCCTTCAACGCTATGAATTCCTAGAATTCTGTGAATTCCATAAATTTCGTGTATTCCATGAATTCCGTCTTGAATTCCATCAATTTCTTGGAATTCCGTGAATTCGGTAAATACCGTGAATTCCGTGAATTCTATGAATTTCGCAAGTTTCATAAATTTAATGAATTCCGTGAATTCTCCTTGAATTTCGGAATTTCATGAATGCTGTAAATTCCATAAATTTCGTGAATTCCTTCAATTCCATGAATACCTCGAATTCTGCGAGTTCCATGAATTCCGTGTATACCATGAATTCTGCGAATTTCGTGTCTTCCATGAATTCCGTAAATTTCTTGACTTCCATCAATTCCTTGAATTCCGTGAATTCTATAACCTCCGTGATTTTCGTAAATTCTATATATTCCTTGAATTCCATTAATTGAGTGAATTCCGTGAATTCGGTAAATACCGTGAATTCCATGAATTCCGTGAATTTCGTGTATTCCATGAATTCCGCGAATTCCGTGAATTTCGTGTATTCAATGAATTCCGCGAATTTCGTGTATTCCATGAATTCCGCGAGTTTCATAAATTTAGTGAATTCCGCGAATTCTCCTTGAAATTCGGAATTTCATGAATTCTGTAAATTCCATACATTTCGTGAATTCCTTAAATTTCATGAACTTCGCGAATTCCATGAATACAGCAAATTTCGAGAATTTGTCGAATTCCATAAATTCAGTGAATTCCATGAATTCTGCGAATTTCGTGTATTCCATGAATTCCGTAAATTTCTTGACTTCCATTAATTCCTTGAATTCCGTGAATTCTATAACCTCCGTGATTTTCGTAAA
>CAKNXH010063119.1:68404-78583 GCA_932178445.1 Andricus quercusramuli
GTGAACTCTGTGAATTCCATGAATTCCGTGAATTTAGTGAATTCTGTGAATTCCATGAATTCCGTGAATTTCGTGTATTTCATGAATTCCGCGAATTTCGTGTATTCCATGAATTCCATTAATACCTTGAATTCCGTGAATTCTATAAACTCTGTGATTTCCGTAAATGCCATAAATTCCTTGAATTCCATTCATTCCGTGAATTCCGTGAATACCGCAAATACAGTGAATTCTGTGAATGCAATGAGTTCCGCGAATTTCGTATATTCCATGAATTCTGCGAATATCGTGTATTCCATGAATTCCGTAAAAACGGTGAACTCTGTGAATTCCATGAATTCCGTGAATTTAGTGAATTCTGTGAATGCCATGAATTCCGTGAATTTCGTGTATTCCATGAATTCCGCGAATTTCGTGTATTCCGTGAATTCCATTAATCCCTTGAATTCCGTGAATTCTATAAGCTCTGTGATTTCCGTAAATGCCATAAATTCCTTGGATTCCATTCATTCCTTAAATTCAGCGAATCTCGTGAAATCCTTTAATTCCTTGAACGCTACAATACATTTATTGGAATGCTCGACGATGACTTCACGATTTACAACACTTACAATACATGTATTGAAAATTCGTCATGCCAATACCGTGTTTGCAATTTGTTTGAAAAAGTTTGAAAAAAACCTTACGCTTGTATTGTAGGAGTGTCGTAGAATTCCAAATATTTTTAACAGTGTGGTCATAAGGGCTCTTTTCATGCGGGCGTCCATAAATGTTACACAATTGTTATATGAATGTTTGATATTCGAACTTATAATAACTGCAATAGTAAACTTGTAGGTATATATGTCATGACATATATACTTACAAGTTTATAATAGTTTATTATTATTTATTTTTTATATGTTTATATCAGTTGAATAACAATTATATCACAGTTCCATAATATTTCCTGAAAAGTTGTATATCAGTAAAGTTAAATGCATATGTGTAATCGAGAATACCTATTTTCTCGCGACCAAAATCATTATCTCATAACGTAATATCTTATAATCTAAAATTAATTTTAACATCTTTCATTCTATTCTGAGGAGAACTTTTCGCTTGATGTATTATCAAAATCATGAGATGTTATCCAACTGATGTAGTGATTGTTATATAACTGTTGCGTAACTATGATGCAATTCTTGTATAACTGTTATAAAACTACCAAAAAATTGTCCATGTAACTGTTAATAGGACTATTATGTAACCTATCCGTAAACAGGTAATAACCGACATAAAACTATTATCAAAAAGTTATATAATTTAGTATATAACTTTTTCACAGCATAGCAGCGGCCAGTTTTTTTATATTAACGTTATGCAACTGATATAGAATTGGAATTAAGAATTTATGTAACATTTATGTAACAAATGCGTAATATTTAATATAACTTGATTCTCACGCTGTTATTATGGCGCCTGTCGGATCCCGAACATGTGCGTTAGAACAGTGAACCTCAATTGAAGTAACGTTATAAGTTTGGTAGCTTCCTGTGTCCTCCATTCTTTTGTGTACCATATTACTCAAATCTTCTGTCTGGCAGGATAGTGGCAAGCAAATCGACAGTAAAGGATTTATGGGAAGAGTTTTGTTTTTGTACGACAAGTGAAGAACGTACGTGCAATGATTGCCACGAATTATGCTGCCACTTTTATTTACATGAACTGCCATGCACTCATCATACATGCCCATTTCTATAACATTTCCTATCAAAAGTCCTGGTGGTATTTTTGATGAGGCATCCAGCACTAAGAAAATAATACGTAGTTTAAATGTTGATAAAAGCTATTATGATTAAAAGGGTTATATACAAGTCGAAAACTATTACATATTTATAACTTTAGCAATATTTCTGTGACTAACTAATGCTCACTGAATAGAAGTTATATAATTTGGTCATGCTACTCTTACATAAGTTGTGTGTAAGAGTTTCATAAAAGTTATATAACATATAGGAGGGAGTCGTCCTAAGTCGGCGCAGTAAGACTTTTTGTCGAAAACAGAGGGGGAAGGAAAAATTTCTCCATTGCAATAATCTGCAAACATGCACTCAAAATACAACCAAACTAAAAAAAAAACAAGAGACGAGTGACATGGAATTGAAGCACAACAAAAGTAACACACAAAAAAAGTGCCGATTCAGGACCACCTGTTTGGTGCCGACTCAGGACCACTAAGAATGTTTACACATTTCATGCTATTACGTACACGAAATCGATTGAACTTTTCAAAATATTTACACGTTTGCCCGAAAAATGTATACTGAGAAAAGCGAGGGTGCCGGCTTAACCCACAGTGCCGACTTAGGACCACTCTCCCCTACGTAATAGTGATATAATAAATTTTCACATAAAAAGCTGTAGAAAAACTTTCGAACTTTCAGAAAATGTAACATTTATGTAATAGTTAGGTCATATTTGTTAATAATAATGTAAATATTAACTTCTCAAAGCCCACACTTCTTTCTTGTCAAGTCCACTTTTGTAAGCTAATATATCATTTTCACACACTTCATTGGAAATTAACACTCTGTTTGTTTTGTTTGAAAATGTTAACAAAATCTCTTTTGGTCCCATCACGTGATACATCTTCTCCAGATTTAGTTGTTCCAAAAGTTCTCTATAATCTGCGCTGACGTGTGTCATTCCGAGAACAAATAGTACCAATAGATAAAATGAGAAAGTTTTTGGGATAGAACTTATCATTTTGAAGATTTGACAAAATTCGTTTTTAAAATTAAATCCTAATTTTGTTTATTTAACTGTGACATATTAATTATTTAAATCAGACACGTTAGCGGAAGACACTCATTTGGCTAAACTTCTAGCATAGTAACTGAAGAAATATATCACGAGTTCTGACTTTATAAGTTTCAATGGTTTTTTTCATCGTTTAATGATGTGATTGAATAATTAAAAGCAGGTTTTTAAACTAATTTTTTGCGAACTCGCGCGACAACATGAAGCCAGATGTCGAAGTTGATCTGCCAAAAAAAATATCAATCTATTCAATGCCAGGAAAAATTTGCATACAAGGCGGTCCTGATGGTTTGAAAAAAAATTCCAAGTTCTCGTGTTGAAAATTTAAAAAGTGTTTTATAAAGTTTTATAAGTTTATGAATTATAAGTATAAGTTTTATAAATAGAAGGGTTTTCGTTGAGAAATTCAACAATATTATTTTGTGCTACAAGTGCGGAACCGTAAACGAGCCAAAGCCAAACAATAAACATAAATTTTCCGGAAATTTTTTAAATCAGAATAAAACTACCAAAAAATTAGTGAAAATTGCCTGAAATTTCTGAGTATCATAAATTACGAGAAATTTTGGAAATTTATAAATTTCCTGAACATTTATCCTTATAGTATCCTTATAGAATCCACATTAAGGTGGTCAAAAAAAAAATGTATTTTTATGAATAACGCCCGGAAATTTGTTCAGAACCACACAAAAGAAAAATGACACTCCGAGGTGGCGTAAGCCTCATGAAGTTAACAAAATTACTTGTTTAAATAATTTATTATTATTGTTCAATTCGAATAACGCTAGAAACTTGCGGTTTTTTTATTTACAACTATTTGTCTACTTTTCACACAGGATGAGTTAATTATTAATTCAATTTAGCGAAAATAATTATTGAAACAAATTAATATTGTTACTAACTACCTTCTTCTTTATTAATGTAATATAGTTGCGGTTTCTTCTGAAATGTTTAACTTTTTACCGACTTTTTACATAGTGAAGTAATGAATAATGCAAGTTAACAAACATTGTTTTTCGTACAAATTATAATTTCTCATAACTACCTTCTCTTAGATATGTGGTACAAAGTTGCCGTTTTTTCAACTCTTTAACTTTTTATCCAATTTACACTTAGTGAGGTAACAATGAATGCAAGTTAATAAACAGGCTTTTTTCTGAAATCTTTAGTTTTGCTTTGTCTTTTTAGTTAAGAACAAATAATAAGTGAACCTTAACAAGAATCATTTTTCAAATAGTATTTTACTTTTTTAAGTGAATTATTTTTGCTCTTTTCACAATGTTTAGAAGAATTAATTTGAATTAATTTGCCGTTATGTGCATGTCATTTTCTTTATTCCGTTTTTTTTTCATTTATTGTGAACTCGCACTAGGTCACTTTTTATCGAACTTGTCATACAATGTTGAAGTTTCTAATAATTTTTTTGTTTGTTGCTATTATTAAAACCAATTCGTTCTAAAGGCATCAAAGAACCAAAAAAATTTCCTTGAGATTAAATGTCAGTGATTTCCTTCTCTACAAGAAATAAAATAGGCAAGTAGTTAGATATAAATTCTGAATCATTTTCATGCTCATTTTGCATAAAATTATTCATGATAAAATAGATTTCTGTTCGATCTTAATTAAAAAATTTTTTAATAGAGACACTAAACAAATGATTCGTTCCAATCTGCAGGGTTTGTTTATGTATATTTTTTGATTTTTTAAATTGAGTTTAGATAATTTTACCTCAATTTTTTGAAGGGAATCTTTTTATTTAAAAAATTTTTGTAATAAGAATGCACTAAATTTTTGCAATTTTTGAAATACAGAACATTTTTTTTTATTGTCTCTTTTTCCTATTTGTGAAAATGTGATAATCTACATAGATTGGGTTTGAATCGCCTATGAATTGAAGGATGAATAAAAAAATTTATAAATTTTCAAAATTATATCATGTTAAGCAATTTTAAGCTAGAAACATTCATTCATACATTAGAGTTTGTTTTGAAATCTTTTTAAATATTCTCTAAAAAATTAGTCTGCAAAAATCATTAAAAAATTTCCAGGAATCTAAGAATAATTTTATTATCTTGAAACTCGAATTTTTCTTACAATTTTTTAAAAATTCTGCAAAAGTGGAAAAATTACTTCAAACTCATCCATATCCTTTTTTGAAAATTTTGGAAATCTTATTGAATATTCTTTTAAAACAATCTTAAAAAAAATGATTGCTAGTTTTTTTTCTAGATCACGACGTGACATCTTCAAAAATCTAAATTTTGTTTCAAATGTTTTGAAATCTTCTCACGTTTCAAATTATTTTGGAATCTTTTCAAAACTTTTAAATACATTTTAAACTCATTCGATCATTCAACAAATTGATAATTTTCCATTTTTATTAATTAATAAACGTTTTTTAGAAATCTTTCTTAATATATTCTCTTTAAATTAATTTTTCAAATTAAAAAATTATTTTCAATTTTCCCAGCAAATTTATGAAATTTTGGTATTTTCTCAAAAACTTTGAAGAGCAATAGAAAGTTTCAAAATTTTATTTCGGAATCTCAAAAATCTAAATTAATTTTGTTATTTTGCAAAATTTCTTCCAATTTTAAATTAAGTTTGAATCTTCTCAAAACCGAGCTTAAAACTTGCAGAAATATCTTTTAAGCTAACCCAATTTTTTTCCAAATTGATGATTATTTAATTGTTATTCATGCTTCAAAATTCAATAATTTCACTTATATATTAAGAATTTGGTGTTATATATTAAGAATTTCCATTTGAAATAATTTTATTTAAAATTGTTTAATTTTTAATATTTGATTTATAATTGCTCATTTCAAATGAAAAGTAAAATATTGTTAAAAATCAAAAAAGCTTTTTTTTAATTAAAAAAATTAAATTATTTTCAAAAAAGATACTGTTCTTAAATTGTAGTTTCTTGTAAAGAGTAGTTTCTTGTAAAAATGTATATTTTTTTGTTTAAATTTGTAGATTTCTACAATAAAATACCGAAATATAAAACATAAATTTGAGTACAGTTTCCCAATATTCAAACTTTTGTGAAATATTGTTTTTTTTTTTGTACATATTTGTCATTTTCTACAATAATTTACGGAAAATTAAAAGTGGTTTCATAACATCAAACACCCAAATTAAAAAAAATGTGAAATTCTGTGTTTTTTGTAATATCTTGTAAATTTTTACAGCAAAGTAAAAAAAATATTAATAAAAAGTTACACAAATTTTTGAATTATAGAAACTTGTACTTTATTTTTAATTTTTATTTTTTACTTTTCTAGAAGAAAATACAAGAAAAAATTAGCTGTTTGTATTCAACTGTATTTTTTTGGTGTTAAATTTGGTCCATTTTTTACAAAAAAGTTCATATTTAAAAAAAAAATTACAATTGTAGAAATGTCGTACTTTCTTGCAAATTTTTTTTCACCAGGATTAATGCAAGAAGCTAATGATGATCAGGAGCTGCTCGTTTGAATACGAGCTTATTTAAATTCTTTTTCTTTATTCTTAAAAAAACTTGACCCAGAACTCGACAAAAATGAACATAGAATTAGAATTTAATTATCCTCACGTGGTCGAAAACCCTACTGTCAAATATTATATTATGAAAAACAGACTGTAAAGAAAGTATCGAAAATTTGATTTCGTTAACCCATATAACAATGAAGTTAGTCAAAGTGAGAAGCTGACATTATCAGGTTACATATGTCATTACTCGAAACCGTTTTTTAACTACGTAATTATTTAATATTTAATTAATTCGTTGATTTTACATTTCGGTCAGTATACCCCATATCATGGGGCATGGTGTCCGTCATATATATATATATATATATATATATATATATATATATATATATTTTCGGTTTCGATTCCCTTGGAATAGAACCGAAGGGCTTATGACAAAGCCACCGAACGCGTTCTTGGGTTGCGGATAGAGGGTCCCCGTACCAAGGTTTTCTGCTGAATATGGATACAATAATTAATAAGCAGTCGCGGACAATTGTCCAGGGATGGTCCCGAAGGAATAACCCCTAAGCGAAGGTGTGCGAACCGTGCCGAAAGCTGCATGGCACCTGGGTGAGGTGTCTTTAACGGTGACTCTGGGATATCGGGCGATGTCTCAGAGTAATAGCCTTATCCTTGCACGCGGGGCTCTACAAGGATGGACGAACCCTTTCCCTAGCTGCTCGTGGGAACAACAATGAAACCAAAAAACCACCAAAATGTTGTAGATGCGGTTCAAAACGATCGAACGCGCAGAACACCCGACAATGGATCGGCAAACAATGCCGATCATCCTAGAGTTCGGGGTGCTGAAAATAATTTGGATGGAAACACAACGACGAACCGGCGAAACGCCCACATTGAGTGGACGGATCAACTTAAGAATGATGTGTTAGACTGCTACGATGCCAGTATTATCCCTGTTCGTGGAGGCTTTATGGCGCGTATGCATACTCTGTGGTGCCAGAAACACCCAGAGCTTCAACACGTTTCGCATCAGTCTTTGCGAAATCAAGCCGACTACCTCCGCAAAAATGGATATGTACGCGGAGCGCTTCCTCAACCGCTGCTTGAACAAGCTGCAGACGAAGATGAAATGACATTAAGACCAACCGCAGAAAGTAGGCACCTTCTTGAAGATGATGGCAATTTCAGTACAAGGAGGAACATCAACATGCAGGTTCCTCTTAAGCCCCAAGATCTGGCTGAAATGGATGCCTGCCTTTGTGGAGATATCTCGCAAGAGTCCGACCTCTGGACCATCAATTGCTCAGTTTATGGTGCTGCGACAGCTTTGGCTGATTCAAATCGAAGGCTCAAACCGACGATGGATCAAAAGACAAGAAGACGCTTGCATCAACTGAACAAGAAAATTGGATGGGCAAGACAGAATGCGTCCCGTGTTCAATGTGTGATTGACTACATAACATCTGGTAGACCGTTCACGGAAAGGGTTCGAAAGTTCGCCCAAGAACTAAGGACCTTGAATCACACACTAAACAAGTCAAAGCTGCTGACAATCAAGCAGCATATTGTTGACAAAATAAGGCTGTTATCTGACGCAAGGAGGAGGATACAGAAGAGGGAGAGATGGATCAGAGAGAATCAACAGTTTCTCGCTGACCCATCGCGCCTCTTCAGTGATCCCCCTGTTTTTGTAAAAAATCCACCCAAGCCCAAGGAGGTAGAGACTTTTTGGAGAGAGGTGTACAAGATCCCGAAAACACTAGAGTTGAAGGAAGATACTGACAATATCATTCGCTTCAAGGAGTTTTGCGACAGCCTCATAAAATCTGAGGAGGAGTGCCCATCAGTCACTGCCGAAGAGGTGAAAAAAGCACTTAGAGGCACGAAGAACTTTTCCGGTGCTGGACCAGATTGTATCAAGAACTTTTGGTGGAAGAAGTTTACTTCTACACACCAACATTTGGCCCGCATATTCACCTCATATTTAAAGTCGGAGATGCCCATTCCGCAGTGGCTAGTGTTAGGACGCACTATACTCCTACCGAAAAAAGGCGACTTGTCCAAACCAGAGAATTACAGGCCAATAACTTGTTTGAACACACTGTATAAGATTTTTACAGCTATCCTAAACAACAGGATTGTTCGACGAATTGAGCCTGTATGGCGAGAGATGTACGAACAACGTGGCTCGAAAAAAGGTGTAGCAGGCTGTCGAGAGAACCTGCTGATTGACAGGTGTGTCTGTAAAGACGCTACAGTCCATCAGCGCGTCCTGTCAATGGCCTGGATTGACTACCGGAAAGCTTTTGATTCAACCTCTCATAGACTTATCATCTGTCTGTTGGAAAGCTTGAAGGTACATCCACACATAGTGAGATGCATAGAGAGATTGATGCCTCTTTGGAAAACTAGATTTACCATCTCATCTAGGAATTATCGTCTGACGACGAACAACGTCACCTTCCAGAGGGGCGTCTTTCAAGGGGATAGTATGAGCCCTTTGCTTTTTTGCATCACACTTTTGCCTCTATCTCTTGCACTACGAAATTCTCCTGGATACCTCTGTGGCGACACTAATCAGCGTGAGCATAAGGTCACTCATGTATTCTATATGGATGACCTGAAGATCTATGCCGCTGGTAAAAGCAAACTTCAAACTGCTTTAAATATCGTCAAGAACTAGACAGGAGAGATTGGGATGGACTTTGGTTTGGACAAGTGTGCCAAAATTCATTTGAAGAAAGGAAAGATTACTGGCGTTCCCAAGGACCCTGAGCTTGTGGATATAAGTGTTATTAGACATCTTAACACTGGAGAGACCTATACATACCTGGGCGTGCCTCAAAGCCGCATTCAGGACGTAACATCAGTGAAGGAGTCTCTCCGAAGCAGATACAAGCATCTTCTTCGACAGATTTGGTCGTCCAATCTGTCGGCGTTGAACAAGGTATCTGCGACTAACATGCTTGCCGTCCCGGTTCTACTCTACTCGTTTGGGGTGGTTCAATGGACGAAGAACGAGCTTAAGGCCCTTGATGTCACCACGCGTAAGATCATGCATATGCATAAAAGCTTGCATATCAATTCGTCAGTTCCGCGATTATACATTTCACGCCAGCAAGGCGGACGCGGACTTCTGAATCTCCAGTGTCTTCATAACCGAATTGTTTTGAGTACAGCTTACATCGTTGCGAATGGCAGAGATCCTCTCCTAAAGATGGTCAGAAACCACGAGATGATTGGCGAAGGGGCGTTCCTTTACAAAGCCGCGGAGCAAGCTGCTGAGACCCTTGGCCTGAATTTTAACATCAGAAGTGAGGAAAGTGCTTTACTCCATCTAGATGCTTCACGTCTAAAAGCCGAAGTAAAGAAAGCAGAGGTTGGAAAATTTCACCAAGAGCTACTCGACAAGCAAATGCACGGAAACTTTCACAGAAATGTAGAAAAACAGTCCTTGTCGAAGGAGCAAACTTTTGCTTTCCTCAAATCATCAGGGCTCAATTCAGGTACAGAGGGCTTTATTTTCGCATGCCAGGACGGTGTAATCTCCACCTTAGCATACCGCGCCCGCATTTTATGTCAAGAAGTTCCCAGTGATAGGTGCAGAGCGTGTCATGCACACGCTGAGTACCTAGAACATATACTATCGGGGTGTCCGACCCACGCAGGAACAACGTATATCTATAGACATAATGCGGCCCTAAGAGTACTTTATTACCACCTTTGTCGCTCTTACAGTGTTGGTCGCGACCCTGCCCTGCCGAACGCTCCACGGGATATAGAGTCAATTGTCCGAAACGAGAAGTGCCAGATTTTCTGGAACTACGATTTTCGGGCAGCAGTCTCCGTTGCGCACTCGAGGCCTGACATTGTTCTCCAAGACTTCGAGAAACGAAC